>JAPQWV010000983.1:0-148763 GCA_027422505.1 Craterostigma plantagineum
TTTACATTTCACTTATTTTTTGTTCTTTTAGTGCAATAAAGGTATCCAATGGACATATTAAGCTTGTTTAAAAATGAAACGATAAGTGAAGCTCATGATATATCTACATAAGGTTCATTGCTCCATTTCAAATGTTGATGTTTACTGTTTAACTAGATTTGAACTACTCAGAAAATCAGGAAATTAGTCTAGTTAGAAATTGGAGTTGTCTTATCGCCTATAGTGAGTTGAAATTTAACTCAATTGCACTATGCAGGAATATATATATATATATATATATATATATAATATATTAATATATTATATATAAAGGGGAGAAATCGTGGAATAAATATTATATGCTGACTTGTCCATTACGAGGCACCAACCCAGTCTTTGTATATAATTCTAACGGCTAGATTAAGAATATTCCTTTTATTAGTTTCGGTATAACTTTCATTCTAATCGTACTATAAATTATAGGAAATGAAGGCATTGGCATGGGACACGAATATGCCGATGAATCGCCTCTCTCATTATTTCCACACATTCGTTAAATTATATTGCAATAAATATAATCTGTATTCAACTCTATCTTCTATACTAGTCCTAAACGCTAAATAAATGAACTGACATTCAAAGAAATACAACAAACTAGAGAGGAGGCGAATATTGGTCTGGGCCCAAGACCAATTTCGATTCAGATTGAGCCCAATTATGGATTCGACACGGCCCAATATAAGGTAACATTTTCTAACACAGAAAAATAAAAAAATCAATGCAGAACACATCAGCTTAGTTCTCGAGTAAGTCATCAGTCCTAATACCTGTCAAGTGTCAACTCCAATGAATAACTAACTGAATTAACCTCAGTTAAGAGCCCGGAACTATGGTTCCAAAGTAACCAAAACCAGCTATGGTGAGGACCGAAGAAGATGGCCTGAGGAAATAGGTAGAAATAGTATCTATCGGTTTCTTAGAAGAATATGCTAGGTGAGCTTGTACCTTTGACCATTCAACACATGCTCTGGAAACTTCACATGTGCTAATAAGTTTCAAAGTGGGCGCCTGGCATAAATTAAGAAAAAAGGAAAGTGAAAGTCTCTTGTGTGCGACAGCTTTATTGATTTATCAAATGTGTGCTACGCATTTCTGACTTGAGTATGTGTTTACATACAATCGATCGAGCGAGCTTAGCCTATAAATATGCTTCATTCGACGAAGAGGAAAATTGCCACAGACACAGAAACCACCACAACATCTTCAACGAGATTTTATTCCTGGTCACCACTTCTCATATATTTCTTTGTAGCTTTGATTCTCCCTTGTTCGTATAGCTACTTTTATCACGTCGGTGTACGTTGTAATCACTCCACATAATAAAGAAGTTCTACCCTCCGGCCCGTGGATGTAGGTCATTCTGATCGAACCACGTAAATCTCCAATGTTCAATTTTATTTTCGTCTCTTTTATTTATTATCGTCATTTCTCGGGCAAATAATTATCGGGCATTTCCGCATATTTTAACAAATTGGTATCAGAGCCAACCCGATTTATTTTAGCCAACACGACGATAACAAAAATGTCAATTGAGAAGTTCGACAAATGTCAACTTTGCAATGTGGAGTCTCAAGATGGAGGCCATACTCGTACAGGACGGTTGTGAGGCGGCGCTTGAAGGAGAAAAGAAGAAACCGACGGAAATGAAAGACGCTCAATTCAATGAGTTGGACAAGAAAGCCAGATCGGCTATTATATTAAATATGTCTTACGAGGTTTTATAAGAAGTTGCCACGGAGATGACGACCATGGGTATGTGGGATGCATTAAAAACTATCTACATGAAGAAGACTAAGGAGAATCGCCTTTATTTAAAGCAGAAGCTATACAGTATGAAAATGACGGAAGTACATCTGTTCTTTCGCATCTCGATAAATTCGATTCTATCATTGTTGATTTGGCGAACGTAGAAGTCAAAGTGACGAACGAAGATCAGACCATAATATCGTTGTGTCCCTTCCCTTCCCCGTCTTAAAATATTTTCGTGACACGATTATATACGGAAAAGACACAATATCATATTCTAGTGTCAAATCCACGTTACAATCGAAAGAATAGACAGAAAGGGATATTACGTGAGAAACAAGTGGTAGCCAGGCAGAAAGGCCTATTTGCACGAGGAAGACCAGAACACAGAGATGCTGAAAGTATAATATCTAAAGAAGGTCGAATCCAGGTACAGAAATAACGTGTGTTATTTTTGCAAGAAAAAGGGTCACATCAAAGCTGATTGTTATAAATTAAAAAAATAAGGAAAAAAATAATCGGCAATATAATAAACCGCTGAAGCTAGTGCAGCTACTGATGAGAGTGATGGAACTATTTTTGTAGCAACTGCAAATATTGTTAGGTCTGATAATGAGTGGATCTTAGATTCGGTTGTTCTTTACCACATAAGTCGGAGTCGAGATTGTTTTTCCTACATATGAAAAATTCGATGGTGGATATGTTTTAATGGGAAATGATGCTCCATGTGAAGTTGTTGGTAAAGGCACATTTAGGATCAAGATGTTCGACGGAATCATCCGAACGCTCAAAGATGTCAGACATGTTCCAGATATCAAGAGAAATCTTATCTCTTTAGGCACACTTGAATCTCAAGGGTGCAGGTTCTCAGGTGAAGGTGGAGTTTTGTAAATTGCCAGAGGTGCCCTTGTCGTGATGAAAGCTTGCAGGTTTGGTACAGGGAACTACAGTTACAGGTTCCGCAGTTTCGACATCCCCGGAAGTTGATACCACAAAATTATGGCATATGCGACTTGGACACATAGAAAAAAAGGCTTGACGATTTTAAGCAAGCGGGGCCTACTATGCGGTCAAAATACTGAAAAGATGGACTTTGCGAAGATTGTATTTTTGGGAAGCAGAAGCGAGTCAGCTTCAATTCGTCAGCTGTCCACAAGACGAAAGGTACTTTGGACTATATTCATTCTGATGTATTGGGTCCTTCTCGCGTTCCGTCCAAAGGTGTGCAAGATATACGTTGACTTTCATTGATGATTTTTCAAGGAAAGTCTGGGTCTGTTTTCTTAAACAGAAAGTGATGTTTTCTTAACATTTAAACAATGGAAAATCTTTGATTGAAAAGCAGACAGGAAAGATCAAGCAGTTGTGGGCAGATAACGGCTTAGAATTCTGCGGAAGCGAGTTCAACCAATTTTGCAAAAATGAAGGAAATTTTGACATCACACTGTTCGAATGCACCTCAACAAAATGGTGTTGCCGGGCGCATGAACCGGATGCTTTTAGAGAGAGCTCGATGTATGATGTCCAACGCTGGGTTGACAAATGATTTTCGGGCTGCAGCTATCGCCACAGCATGTTATATTGTCAACCGCTCACCACGTTCACCGATTAATTCAAGACTCCCGAGGAAGTATGGTCAGGTACTCCTGCTGATTACTCCAACTTAAGAATATTTGATGTCCAGCCTATATGCCCGTAAACAAGGGAAAGTTAGAGTCTAGAGCTAAGAATTGTATTTTTCTCGGTTACACTTCAGGGTGAAAGGATATAGACTATATAATCATGATCCCAAGTCACCCAAATTCATAATTAGAGATGTTACATTTGACGAGTCTTATATGTTACATCCTTCAAAAGAGTCTACTAATCCCTCTAATCAAGAAAGGAAGGATAGTGTACATAGCGAGATGGAGCTCGAGATCAACAAAGATCATTCATATGATCCTGCTACGAGTTCAAACAGATCAGGATAAGCCATAAACTGATTCAGATCCTCTGAAGATGAAAGCACGAGCAGGAATATTCTATAGCCAGAGATAGGGAGAGACGAGAGATTCAACTACCACAGTGGTACGTGAATTTAGTTTCGTACGCTTTATCAGTGGCAGAAGAAACAAGTGGAAGCGGGCGAACCTTCTACCTATTCGGAGGCGATAAGCAATGCTAATTTTGATAAGTGGCTGGTAGCGATGAATGGAGAAATGGAGTCTTTGCACAAGAATGGTACTGGATTCTTGTGTCGTGGCCGAAGGAAAAGAAAATAGTCGGATGTAAGTGGGTCTTCAAGAAGAAAAAGGTTTATCTGATTCAGACGAAGCAAGGTATAAGGCACGATTAGTCGGGAAAGGCAATAGTCAGGTACAAGGTGTATTTTAATTCTCACCTGTCATTAGACATGGCTCTATTCATGTGTTACTTGCATTCGTTGCCATGTATGATTTGGAGTTAGGACAGCTTGACGTCAAGACGGCATTCTTACATAGCGATTTAGGTGAACAGATATATATGAAGCAACCTGAAGGCTTCGTAGTTGAAGGAAAGGAAAACGAAGTTTGTTTGTTGAAGAAATCCTTATACGGATTAAAGCAGTCTCGACAGTGGTTAAATGTCTTTATTCTTTCATGTTGGGCATGATTTCTCCATGAGCAAGTATGATAGTTTGTGTCTACTTCAGGAAATTAAATGACAGTTCGTTCATTATCTATTGTTATATGTTGATGACATGCTCATTGCGGCTAAGAATCTTGCAGAAATTCACCAGTTGAAGGCCTTACTGAACGGTGAATTTGAAATGAAGGATTTATGAGCAGCTAAGAAGATTCTTGGTATGGAGATTAGACGTGATAGAGGAGCTGGTAAGTTACACCTGACCCAGGAAAGTTACCTTAAAAGGGTTTGGAGAGATTGGGCATGAATGATGTCAAACCAGTCAGCACTCCTCTTGCTAGCCATTTTAGGCTAAGTGCTGCTCAGTCACCATCATCAGATGAGGAAGAAGCGTACATGGCACAAGTTCCCTACTCGAGTGCAGTCGGCAGTATTATGTATGCAATGGTATATACACGTCCTGATATTCACAGACTGTTAGTGTTGTTAGCATGTATATGGCTAACTCAGGAAAGAACATTGGCAAGCAGTGAAGTGGATTCTCAGATACTTGAAGAGTACTCTAAGCATTTGGGGACGCCTTCCTTCACGGAATGCGTGGACCTCGTCGAGTCGTTTTATTGCGTCGTTCTAAGTCCATGGTTTAAGTCGTACTAATTTATGTGATATCTTCTGCTTTGGGGATAATGAGCCTTGCCGACTATAGGGTATTGATATCTGTTGGGGTTGTAGGTTTGCGATGTGTTGGACCGATGATTGTGTGAGTCCTAAATGTGACGTGGTGATGTGATACTACTTGCTTGGCTTGATTTATAATGCGGATTGTCGTCTGTTGGTCGGTCTTCGTTTTGCATAAACTTGGTACCAGGTAGTAGTAGTAGCCCGAATGGCCCGTTCGGGTAAGTGAGAGTGGCAAAATTGAGTAGTAGCACGCGGTTTGGCACACTGGGGTGAGTGAGGCCCAACGCCTGCCCCTTCTCGTGCCCACTATTGATGATAGTCGAAGGGTGGTCGTTGGGGAGATTTTGGCCAACGTCAACGTGTGGGACATGCATATGTCTTAGTAGTACTTGTGTCGTTCAGTTTCATGGTCTAGAGTACGGTGACGGACTCGTCTGAGCTCTCGACGGGGAGTTTGGTTCGAGAGAGGAGTGGCCACCCACGCATTGTTGACGTGACTCTGTGGATTATATTGGCTATGTGTACGTCTTGAGGCGGTCTTTATAATATTGGTTTTATGAGTGATGGCTTGATAAGTTGGGATTTTACGAACATCTTAGGCCCGAAAAATTTGCATAATTCCATAGTTTAATGTCTAAATGTCCGAAAATATCCTATCGTATGTTACTTTTCATATTTTACATTTTACAGGTAAAAGAGCAGAAAGAGGCGAATATCGGGAACGAACATGGGAAGAAAAAAAAAAGAAAATCATCCTAAACTATGAGCCCATGAAAGCCCAAAACAATTCGGCCCATAAGCTTAGCTTTCAGCCCATTGAGCAGCCCAAGCCCAACATACATATAGAAACAATATACAAAGAGATACAACGATGGATAGAGACAGAGAGTGATGATAGCGATCGACTCTTGTGGAAAATCACCATCGAGCAAATATCTCCAAGAAATTTATGCGCACCAGCTCAAGACGGAAAAATCCCACACAATCTTATCTTTTGGCTGCGTATATCTCATTTTGTTGGTGAAAGGAGAATTGAAGACTTTCTGATATACGCATGATATTGAGGCGGCTTCATACTGTTGAAGAAGGAGTTCACGAGCGTCTATAAAAGCAGGTGTATTTCTTAGTGAAGGGGAAGAAGATAGATACATAGGCCACATACACGCATACAAGGCTCAGACACATCAAAAGCCATTTCATCACTTGAAGTTCACACCAAAACCATACAGCTCTCAAATTCTAAGGCAACACCTTCCGAGCTCATCATAGCACAGCTGAACCGCCCTTCCTTCAAGCCCGCAGCTCAGACGAAGCGTAGGCAAGATTTGACTTCCGAACACTCTCCTTTTCAGTCGCCCATCACCCGTTCGACGAAAGTACTGTGAGGGACGAAATATTCTATCTTTTGTTTTACTGTTTTAATTATGTCTCTATTTGAATCGTTGTTGTTTTCGCTAATTAATATGTTAGCGTAAGTCGTTTTGTGGTTAAGGCCGTATTGGGCCGGATTATGATTTCGTGTTAATGCTACGCGTATTATGTTTAATCGTATGAGTTAAGTTACGTGTCCTATATTTGAGTTAATGCTAGCGTATGCCTGATCAACATATGTTTGATTCTTGATTGGTTTATGAGACTGAGAAAGTGATTAGACCGGTTAGAACAATAAATATAGTGCACCACGACGTAAAACCGACCAGAGATGGAATTCGGTTTCGTCCGTGTGGTTTCCGAGACCTTAGGCTCGAAAGCGTTTAAGCTCGGGGAAATTCATAAAGCCGAAGTGCGTGCGGGGTAACTACAGTCATATAGGAATATAGTTGATTGGTTCACTTCCGCACAGGGTTGCTAGTTACGTGAATAACGGTAGCACGTACGTTAGGAATTTCTACCTTAACTAGATTCATATTGGTTAAATATATACGATTGCATGCAAACGTAGGATTAATCTGTGCCGAATATGTGCTTTAACCACGCTTGTCATTAATTGATAAAAAATAGTATCTTTATTTGCGCTTTTCTAAAAACCATCTTGAATAATTTAAAAAAAAACAATATAAAAATATATATAATATATTTTTAAAACCGTTTCAGTCTAAATTAAATTTCGGATTAATATCTTAGAACTAATCGAGCTGTCCTCGTGGATCGATACTCGGATTTACGTCCGTTTTATACTACTTGCACGACCTAGTATACTTGCTAGTATTCGAGCGTGTCAAGTTTTTGGCGCCGTTGCCGGGGACAGCGGTATCATTAGTTTTAAGTTTATTTCCGAGTTTTTATATTCTATTTCTGTTAAAAAAAAATTAGGTACTATTATTACTTTATTATTTTCGCAGTACAAGTGTTATTATTTTTAAAAATATTAATATTATAATTTTTTTTTCTTCTTCATCATCATTTTATTTTTTATTTTTATTACTATTATTATTAGTTTTTCGTAAGTCACTACTGCTTTTATATATACATCTCAAAAAAAAAAATATTATTATTACTATTATTTGAAGTAGAAGTATTATCTTTTCTTTATAAATATCACTAATTTTTTATATTATTAGCATTATTATTATTATTATTATCATCATTTAGATTTTTTCTTTAGTATTTATTACTATTATTAATTTTTTAAGTCATCACTACTTTATTATTATTATTGATATTTTTACTACTATTAGTATATTTTTTTTTACGGCATTTATTTACGTTGATTTTAAAACCTTTGCAGAAATATTATTCGGTGCATGACACGAAACTCAAATAAGGAACCATTACTATTTGACGCGGAAATAGAAGCGACGTGTCGACGCAACAACCGAAACCGTAGACGGAAGATGGAGGATCAAGAACAAGAACACCACGAGCAACACGATCGCGAGATAGTTGCTCAACGACCCAGTTTGCTAAGTAGAGCACTTCCAGGCTACTTTGATGATAACGACCCAATCCTCATTCCCGAAGGACCACACAACCAGTTCGAGATAAAACCGGTTACGATACAAATGGTGACCGGCGCAGTACAATTCCACGGGCTGACGAACGAGGATGCGAATTTGCATCTTTTGAAATTTTCTCAGATTTGCAAAACTATTAAGTACCCTGGCGTTTCCAAAGAAGTGATATGATTAACGTTTTTTCCATTCTCTTTGACAGGGAAGGCGTCAGAATGGTTCTCATCATTGCCGCACGCTTCTATCACCAGTTGGGAAGAATTAACGGAATGTTTTCTGGGTAAGTACTACCCATTGTCAAGGACTAGCGAGATTCGGAGCCAACTCGTCAACTTTAAGCAAGAGAGTGGCGAAACTCTAAGCGATGCTTGGGCTAGATACAAGAGTCTCCTAAGGCAGTGCCCAAACCACAGCATACCCTTGAGCGTTCAAATGCAATCGTTCTTTCTGGGGCTTAGTACACAAAATAAGCGGATCGTTGATGGAGGATGCGCACAGAATTTTATGGAGTTAGCCGACCGAGACGCACTCCAAGCCATAGAGCGGATTGCAGCTTACCCCGCGAGATACACGGAGCAAGATTTGGATCGACGAAATGCTGGCGTGCATGAGCTAAGTGGATCCATGGAGGCACAAGTAGAGGCCATTTACCGAATGTTGGACGCAATGAAAGGAAAAGAGCCCGAGACAGTTCATCACATCCAAAACAGATCAAGGAACACATACTCTAACACATACAATCCTAGCTGGAGAGATCATCCAAATCTATCTTATGGTAACTCAAATTATTAAAACCATCAAATTCCCAAAATCATCAAGAACAGGTACCATTTCAAAAACATCAAGGGCAACATGATGCCATTCCGACAAAACAAAAAGCAACTTGGGAGGAAGCGTTGGAGAAGGTAGCTGAGCTACAAGCAACACAAACTAATTTGCATGCCGACTTGAGTCGCCGGACGGATGACCGATTTCAGAAATTGGAAGCTAAAGTAGATACAAATTTCCAGGATATAAACGCATCAATACAGAGCCTGGTGAAAACTGTAGGACAACTTGCAAATACGGTATCCGAACGCACACAAGGCACACTTCCGAGTGACACCGAGAAGAATCCTAGAGAGTATGCAAAAGCCATCAAGCTAAGGAATGGAAAGACACTCGAGTCAGTTCCAGAGACTAAGAAGGTGGATGAAGAAATCCAAACAGATGGCGATCAAAACACGTCCACAATCACTGACACTGATGTCTCGTTGTCCGAAAAGAAGGCCGAGCCGCTACCACCAATAAAGATTCGACCTCCATTTCCAGCCGCGCTACGAAAAGGAAAACCTGATAAGCAATTTGAGCGTTTTATAAATATCTTTAAGAAACTTGAGATAATATTCCTTTTGTTGAAGCTCTTTTGCGATTCCGAAGTACGCAAAGTTCATGAAGGAGCTATTATCAAATCGGAACAAGTTAGAAGAACATGGTACTATAGCCCTCAATGAAGAATGTTCGGCCGTACTGCAAAGGAAACTGCCACCAAAAATCAAAGATAGGGGGAGTTTTCTCTATCCCTTGCTCGATAGGCTCGCTTTCATTTACAAATGTTTTATGCGATTTAGGTGCAAGCATTAACCTGTTACCTTTTTCTCTTCTTAAGAAGCTAGGTGTCGGCGAGCCGAAGCCTACATCCACGATACTACAGCTAGCGGATAGGTCCATCACATATCCACGAGGAATAATAGAGGATGTGCTAGTAAAGGTGGGAGAGCACTACTTCCCGGCTGATTTCATAGTATTAGACATGGAGGAAGATACAGATATGCCATTGATACTTGGGAGACCATTTTTAAACACGGCAAGAGCTTTAATCGACGTCGGTAATGGTAAACTTATTCTACAAGTAGGGGACGAGAAAGTAGAGTTTGATGTTTACAAGGCAATGAAACACCCTACGGATGATCATTCATGTTCCTTTATTGATAGTATTGACTCATATGCTTTTGAGTATTTCAAAGTTTTCAGAAATAAGGATGAGTTAGAAGCATGTCTAACCAGAGAATTTGTGGATAATCGAGAAGATATGGAGTCTGTCATGGCAAGCCTAGAGGGAAATCCTCCTCACCGGAAGTCGGTTAAACCGAGAATTGAGCCACTCAATCGACCTTTAGGACAACAACCACGACCATCAATCGAAGAACCTCCGACTTTGGATTTAAAACCCTTACCAGATCATCTTAAATATGTTTTTCTTGGCACCGCTGATACTTTACCAGTGATTATTTCTTCCTCACTAACAGGTCTCATGGAAGAAAAACTGTTAAGAGTGCTAAGAGAGCATAAGAAAGCGTTTGCATGGAAAGTCGCTGATATAAAAGGAATAAGCCCGACAATCTGCATGCACAAGATATTAATGGAGGATTCATATAAACCAGCCGTGCAACCACAAAGGCGTCTAAATCCAACTATGCAAGAAGTGGTGAAAAAGGAGGTAATCAAGCTTTTGGACGCAGGTATTATTTATCCTATTTCTGATAGTGCATGGGTTAGTCCAACACAAGTTGTTCCTAAAAAAGGTGGTATGACCGTTATTAAGAATGCTTCCAATGAATTGATTCCAACTAGGACTGTTACGGGGTGGCGTGTTTGCATAGACTATAGAAAGTTGAATGATGCTACACGTAAAGATCATTTCCCTCTACCTTTTATCGATCAAATGTTAGAAAGGCTAGCTGGACATGAGTTTTATTGCTTCTTAGATGGTTATTCGGGTTATAATCAAATTTCTGTAGCACCCGAGGATCAAGAAAAAAACTACTTTTACTTGTCCTTATGGAACTTTTGCTTATAGACGTATGCCATTTGGATTATGTAATGCCCCAGCTACTTTTCAGAGATGCATGCTAGCAATTTTCATGATGTTGTGGAGAAGTTCATGGAAATTTTCATGGATGATTTTTCTGTCTTTGGTTCCTCTTTTGACGTATGCCTCGATAACCTAGCATTTGTGCTTAAACGATGTGAAGAGACTAACCTTGTATTGAATTGGGAAAAGTGTCATTTCATGGTACAAGAAGGAATAGTTCTCGGACATAAGGTATCGCACAAGGGAATCGAAGTTGATCGGGCCAAGATAGATGCAATCGAGCAGTTACCACCACCCACGTCAGTAAAGCAGTTCGGAGTTTCTTGGGACATGCAGGATTCTATCGACGTTTCATTAAGGACTTCTCAAAAATAGCTAAGCCTTTATCTAATTTGCTTGTTAAAGATGTTGTTTTCAATTTTACTGATGAGTGCTTGCAGGCTTTTCAAACGTTAAAGGAGAAACTCACCACTGCTCCAATAATTGTCGCACCGGATTGGAGTTTACCATTTATATTGATGTGCGATGCAAGCGATGGTGCAATCGGCGCTGTTTTGGGACAACGCAAGGATAAGATATTTCAGACCATCTACTATGCCAGCAAAACCCTCGACGACGCACAGAGAAACTATGCTACTACCGAGAAGGAGTTACTAGCTGGTATTTGCTGTCGATAAATTTTATTCCTACCTTGTGTTGAATAAGGTAATCGTGTACACTGATCATGCTGCACTTAGACACTTATTCGCTAAGAAAGATGCAAAGCCTAGGTTGATTCGGTGGATTTTACTACTTCAAGAATTTGACTTAGAGATACGTGATAAGAAAGGTGTTGAAAATGTAATAGCCGATCATCTGTCTAGGTTAGACACTTCACATAAGCTAATGAAATACCAATTGATGAGTGTTTTCCTGATGAACAATTGTATGCATTACTCGATACGTCTTTACCTTGGTATGTGGATTTTGCGAACTATGCTGCTACAGGTGATATTCCGACAGGCATGACTTTTCATCAGAAGAAGAAATTTCTTTCTGATGCAAAGCATTACCTCTGGGATGATCCATTCTTGTACAAAATCTGCTCAGATCAGGTAATCCGACGATGCATTCCCGCCGAAGAGGTAAATTCTGTCCTAACTCATTGTCATTCCGGTTTGACCGGTGGACATCACGGGCCAACTAGAACCGCATTTAAAGTGCTTCAATCAGGTTTATTCTGGCCCACTTTATTTAAAGATGCTCATGCTTATGTGGCTTCTTGTGATCGTTGTCAACGTACTGGTGCAATTTCTAGAAAACATGAGATGCCTTTGAATATTATGTTAGAAGTTGAGCTCTTTGATGTGTGGGGTATTGACTTTATGGGACCATTTCCTACTTCATGCTCTAATAAATATATTCTTGTCGCAGTAGATTATGTGTCTAAGTGGGTCGAGGCTGAAGCATGTAGGACTAATGATGCACGCGTTGTTATTCGCTTTCTTAAGAAAAATATATTTACTCGCTTTGGTACACCACGTGCAATAATTAGTGATGGAGGTACTCATTTTTGCAATAAGTTGTTTGCTAATTTATTGTCAAAGTATGGTGTCAAACATAAAGTGTCAACCCCGTATCACCCTCAGACCAGTGGACAGGTAGAAGTTTCCATAGGGAACTAAAACAGATTTTAGAAAAGACAGTAAATGCCTCTAGAAAGGATTGGTCTTTAAAGCTAGATGATGCATTATGGGCATATCGCACTGCTTTTAAAACCCCTATAGGAACCTCGCCTTTTAGACTAGTATTTAGGAAATCGTGTCATTTACCTGTCGAGTTAGAACATCGGGCATATTGGGCTGTTAAGAACTTAATTTTGACTCTATCGAGGCAGGTAAGAACAGGTTACTTCAGCTAAATAAGATGGAAGAATTCCGTCAAAATGCATACGAGAACGCAAAACTGTACAAAGAGCGAACGAAGAAATGGCATGATAATTTTACAAAAGGAGTTCAAAGTAGGAGATCGAGTTCTGTTATTCAACTCACGTTTACGATTATTTCCAGGAAACTAAAGAGTAAGTGGTGTGGACCCTATTTAGTAGAGAAAGTGTTCCCATCAGGAGCTGTAAAGGTCCGTATTAACGAAAATGACTCGCAAACAGTCAATGGACAACGCCTGAAAATTATACGACGACCGGGAGTTTGGAGAAACAACCCTGGTATATCTTGTGGAACCCGTTATTGATAACACTATTGCTTTGAGTCGTTTTATGTCTTTCAGGGACATCTTGTCTGGAGACAATACCAGCAAGCTGAAGGACCTCCAAGACACCAAAGCAAGTCCAAATACCGATCTACCTTGATCGGGATCAAGAGTCGAGCTAACGACTATAAAAACAGCGCTTTTTGGGAGGCAACCCAAGTACTATCTATGCATTATTACTATTATTGCGTCGCATCTTATTAAGTGTATTTTGTTTTTAAATTTAAAAAAAAAAATCATATCACGGTGTCGTCTAGTTATGTTTCCTCGCAGGCTCATAGTCAGTTTGGGGTGGCTTGTCCGCAGAACTGAAGAAAAGAAAAAATTTCTCACGACCCGTCCAAGGGATTATTCAGGGCAGTGTCACTTAAACTCTCTCTTTACTTTAAATTCTACACATTGGGGACAATGTGATAATTAGTTTGGGGGTGGGGTGACACATGCTAGTTTTTATATGATATCGATCTCTTCGATTTATTAGTTGGTTTAACTGATCAATGTTATGATTTGAACGTCACTTATGAAAACTCCTGCCAATGATGAAAATTTTGAAATTTGCTTGTGTCGAGATAAGATTCAGCTAATTGTGTGTGAAAGTTCTGCATGTTACGTGTTTTGATATTAGCATTATTATCTGTCCACATTGATTGCTTCAGAAAATAGTACGTATCATGAGACACAAACCCAGAAGATATTGTGAGTTTTGAGCAAAAAAAAAAAATAGAGCAACACAATACTTGTTCAATGTGTTTTTCATGAGTGCCACGCGTAGTCTGATTATTTTCGAACTTGCTTTGTTATGCATGTCAATATCACTTTGTGGATTTTTGTGTACGAAAATGATGAAGGCAATTAGGATGAGCCACTGGCCTAAATATCTGCATACCCGACATATCTTTCAATTAGTGAGCCCGTTTGAGCTTATTAGCCTTATTTTTTGATTTGGAGCCACGATATTTAGCCACGTTATCCCGTTATTTTATCCTTCATCCTCAAACCCATTGTCAGCATGTTAGCTTACTAATCGCTTCAGAGTATTGAGTCTATTAGTTTAAAGGAAAGAAGATTACGGCTTGTTTTATCTGTTTGCGGTATTTATTTTACTTATTAAAAAAAAAGAGAGAAAAATAAAAAAAAAAAAAAGAGAGAAAAAGAGAAAAAAAAGTATCGAGAAAAAGAAAAGAGCGAAAAAAAAAATATATATATATATATATATATTGGAAAATATTTATATATTTTTTATTTTGAAAAAAAAGAAAGAAAAAAGAAAAAATAGGGTTTATAGATTTTTTTTATATTATTTTCTTGAATTCTTCGTTATAGTTTTGAGTGTGTTTAAGTTTCCGTTATTTGATGTCGTCTTTGTTGGTAGACGAGGAAAGCGATCTAGTGACTAACATGTTTGACTATTTTAGCCCACTTATCTCATATGTCACACCCTTATTACCCTGAGCCCCATTACAACCTTGATAAAGACCTTTTGATTCGTTCATGATATCTGCTATGTGAATATGATGTGATATATTGCAAGCTTAGAATAATATTTTTCTATGTTGTGTCTTGAGCGCTTTTGTACAGATCCATTAAACACTTCGAGCGAATTGAGTGATCCATGTGAGAGTTGTCACTTGATACGTGTTACGATCTGAATATTTTTTTGTGCTATGATATGCTTGCGAACTATCATTCATGTCTCGTGTTTAGCTGGATCATTCATTAGTTGATGACGATTTCGACCGATTGTGCTCTTGCTTTTCTGAGAATAAACATGAGAATTCATTTAGTGACGTTGTAGAATCCTAACTCGATTTAGTTTATTCCGCTTTTATGATCGGGGACGATCGAAGCTAGTTTGGGGGTTGTTGATAAGTTGGGATTTTACGAACATCTTAGGCCCGAAAAATTGCATAATTCATAGTTTAATGTCTAAATGTCCGAAAATATCCTATCGTATGTTACTTTTCATATTTTACAGGTAAAAGAGCAGAAAGAGGCGAATATCGGGAACGAACTTGGGAAGAAAAAAAAAAAGAAAATCATCCTAAACTATGAGCCCATGAAAGCCCAAAACAATTCGGCCCATAAGCTTAGCTTTCAGCCCATTGAGCAGCCCAAGCCCAACATACATATAGAAACAATATACAAAGAGATACAACGATGGAGAGAGACAGAGAGTGATGATAGCGATCGACTCTTGTGGAAAATCACCATCGAGCAAATATCTCCAAGAAATTTATGCGCACAGCTCAAGACGGAAAAATCCCACACAATCTTATCTTTTGGCTGCGTGATATCTCATTTTGTTGGTGAAAGAGAATTGAAGACTTTCTGATATACGCATGATATTGAGGCGGCTTCATACTGTTGAAGAAGGAGTTCACGAGCGTCTATAAAAGCAGGTGTATTTCTTAGTGAAGGGGGAGAAGATAGATACATAGGCCACATACACGCATACAAGGCTCAGACACATCAAAAGCCATTTCATCACTTGAAGTTCACACCAAAACCATACAGCTCTCAAATTCTAAGGCAACACCTTCCGAGCTCATCATAGCACAGCTGAACCGCCCATTCCTTCAAGCCCGCAGCTCAGACGAAGCGTAGGCAAGATTTGACTTCCGAACACTCTCCTTTTCAGTCGCCCATCACCCGTTCGACGAAAGTACTGTGAGGGACGAAATTATTCTATCTTTTGTTTTACTGTTTTAATTATGTCTCTATTTGAATCGTTGTTGTTTTCGCTAATTAATATGTTAGCGTAAGTCGTTTTGTGGTTAAGGCCGTATTGGGCCGGATTATGATTTCGTGTTAATGCTACGCGTATTATGTTTAATCGTATGAGTTAAGTTACGTGTCCTATATTTGAGTTTAATGCTAGCGTATGCCTGATCAACATATGTTTGATTCTTGATTGGTTTATGAGACTGAGAAAGTGATTAGACCGGTTAGAACAATAAATATAGTGCACCACGACGTAAAACCGACCAGAGATGGAATTCGGTTTCGTCCGTGTGGTTTCCGAGACCTTAGGCTCCGAAAGCGTTTAAGCTCGGGAAATTCATAAAACCGAGTGCGTGCGGGGTAACTACAGTCATATAGGAATATAGTTGATTGGTTCACTTCCGCACAGGGTTGCTAGTTACGTGAATAACGGGTAGCACGTACGTTAGGAATTTCTACCTTAACTAGATTCATATTGGTTAAATATATACGATTGCATGCAAACGTAGGATTAATCTGTGCCGAATATGTGCTTTAACCACGCTTGTCATTAATTGATAAAAAATAGTATCTTTATTTGCGCTTTTCTTAAAACCATCTTGAATAATTTAAAATAAAACAATATAAAAATATATATAATATATTTTTAAAATCGTTTCAGTCTAAATTAAATTTCGGATTAATATCTTAGAACTAATCGAGCTGTCCTCGTGGATCGATACTCGGATTTACGTCCGTTTTATACTACTTGCACGACCTAGTATACTTGCTAGTATTCGAGCGTGTCAATGGCGCGATTAGATGGTTATCGGTTGTCGTGGAGGAAACGCCATCTGGAAGAAAAAGTGTGTTCGTATTATCCACTCACTCAGCTAGTAGTTTGCTCACCCCATTATTTATATTCCCCTTCCAGGTTGTCAATTTTCCTTGGGCGTGCCATTTTGCGATCGTACTTCCGTTGCCGTTTTCTCTATATTGGGTACATAGTCTTCTTTTGTTGGGTCCATTGGCAGTGTTGTTTTGGAAGGAGATTTTATTATAAATTCATTCCTTCGTTTGATCGATTTGGCGATATAGTATAATATTTTGTAAAAACCGTCCTTAATATATACATATACGTTCGTTCGTTTGATTTCCTCCTCGCGTTTTATTGTCTTCCTACGATAAGCGAATGGATATCGAGCCTTGCGTTTATTGAGAAACGCGGCGACTGTCGCGCCTGTGACGTGGGTCGGGGGTTTATATGAAGCCCCATTTTTGTTATTGTTTACACCCCAATTCAGAATAATTTCCAGCGCAATAATTATTTGGCCCAGCCCATCTTATGGTTCTAGCATGTTCTTGATTTTATTTTCTAATTTCCCCATTCCTAAGCAACGAACGGTGCAAGATAAGAAAGAGGGGAAAGGAGACGAGCTGCGAGTTGGGAAACCAAGCACGGGGATCCTTCCAAAGCGTGATGTTCTCCTCTCCCTCAAATTCGTTTCCATTAAGTTACAGTGTTCGTAAAAGTTCAGCTCGCGCAGTCTCTGTTTTCTACGTTTTTGACCTGGCTAGAGGTATTGGATTCCCCTGAAACTTGTTTCTTTGGAAAGTTAACTGTCTTAGGTGTTCATAGCTGCTGGAATCGGTTCAATCTGATCATTCCTCGAATTTTGGTGAATTTTTGAACTTAACAGCGCGAAGCTGGAAAAGTGTTGTTTTCTGACAAAAAACTATTGTCGCATTGATAGAATTTCTGAATTTTGACCCATATATACTTATCCGATATCTTCGAAACTAGTTTCTATCGAAAGCTAACTTCCTACCTGTCCATAGCCACTAGAATCAGTTCAATCCAATAATTCAACAGTTTTATACGAATTTTCGAAGTCCACAGCAAAGCAGGAAATATCTGACGTTACTGTGATGCTCAATTGCTGTTTTTCGTGATTTTGACCCGTGTAGGCTAATTCGGTTTATCTGAAACTGGTCCCGTTTGAAAGCTAACCTTCCCAACTTTTCATAGCAGTTGAACTTCTGAATCCGAGGGTTGTACGAACTGTTAGGAATTATTGAACTTTCTGCCGTAAAACAGAAAATATTCTGCAGTACTTAAAGGAAATTCTCACGACTGATCTTAAAGGTGTTTGTAATCATCTTGTTAGGCGATGGGACGCCAGCCGAGGGCAGCTTCAGGTCTTGGGGAACCTAAACCTTGACAGGTGAGTGGGTAATACGGGGACGCCTTCCCATCACGGGACGTGTGGACCTCGTCGGGTCGTTTTATTTCGTCGTCTTATGTAATTATTTTACGTCGTCGTTCTATGAAATGTCGTGATATCGTGGGATTTGTTATAGTGAGCCTTGTCGGCTATAGATTGTACATGGTTGTTGTGGTTGACGAGTACTTGGTTGTATGTGTGGCCTAGTGAGTTGTAAGAATTATGGGGATAGGTGACGTGATGGCACGTCTGTGTTCGATTATTGATTAGATCAGTGAGTTTGTGGATTGTTTGATACTGGTTGGTCTTGTTTGTTGCATACACTTGGGTTGTAAGTAGCACGAATGGCCACGTTCGGGTGAGTTAGGAGTGGCAAATCGAGTAAGTAGCTCGTGGCTTGGCACACCTGGGTGAGTGAGGCCCAGCGATTGCACCCTTTCAGTGCCAGTGTTGATTTGATATTGATTATCGTCGAAGGGTGGTCGCTGGGGAGATTTTGCCAACGTCACTGTGTGTGGGGGGGCATGCATGTTATAGTAGTTGATAGGTCAGTTTACGGTCCACGGTCTAGAGTACGGTGACGGACTCGGACGGAGCTCAGTTCGAGGGAGAAGATGGCCACCCACGCGTCATTTATGTGATTACGTGACTTTGCTAACATATTCGATATGTCTTGTGATAGCAGAGGTCGTATTTGTCTCGTATGTGGTGGAATCTCTATCGTGTAAATGGAGAGTCGATATGTTTGGTTTGCTATGATTTCATGTCAAAAGGCACACCTTCCGTCTGGGTAAAGTGTGTCCGTATTATCTTCTCACTGAGCTATTAGTTTGCTCACCCCATATATATATATATATATATATATATATATATATATATATATATATCCTTCTAGGTCGTCATCTTTTGCTTGGAGGTTTGCCATTATCGATCGTGTTTTCGCTGCCAATTCTTCTACTTTGGTATTCTACCTTTCACTTACTTTGGCGGATTCATTGGCAGTGTATATCTTTCGGGTAGATATTTTTTGTATCTAATCCTTCATTGGTCGAGGTTTTTGAACGGTTCTGTACAGTTTAAAACCTCATCCGATATATCAATATATATTTCATCGACTTTTGTTGTAATTTCTTTTGTATGATTTTTATTCGTAATGTGTGAGATTGATATCGAGCCTTGCATTTATTGATAAACGCGGCGGCTATCGCGCCTTGGACGCGGGTCGGGGCGTGACAGTTTTGGTGGTATCCGAGCCTTGTTGCATTCCTTACCTTTTCTTCTTTGGTATTGCCAATGGATCCATTCAATTTCTATCTTTTTCATTCATAGTCATTATGGCACCTCCAATTCTTTTTATCTAGGAACACGTCTTTCATCGTCCTTCGAGCTATGTCTGTTGATCTTTCCCTTAATACATCTATGACACATTATTCCTGGTTTTACGATTCCTATCGAACAAGCACAAGTTCATATATGAGTTGATCAGTTAATGAAATCATAGCAATATCAGATGTATTAAGATTATGTTCGTATACATGGAGTTCCACTACATACGATGGGTCGATTTTGTTTTTTACTTTGCCTTGAGGTTTTATGTGTTGTTCGTTTGTCGTCGAGAGTTCGGGATGTTCCTTAACGCAAATAATGGATTACCATTATTTAGTATATGGATTACTAATCCAGCTATATAATCTGGAGGGTGTAATCTTAGGGATGTATATTTTATTCAAATTAGTTACTGAAATTAGAGCTACGACGTTCAATGGTATGAGACTTGAAAAACGCTACAAAAGCATGTGCATGGCTAAATGAAGTCCTAAAGGCATTCGATACTTTGAGGGTCGGCGAGATCGTATGGTGATTGCAACCGGAGCTTCTGGGGAAGAATGCACTTCAATAGTGGTAGAGTCGTAAAGCGACATCGTACGAGAATATTAGTTGGCCAATCTCTATAGAGAATCTTCGCGATCATTCCAACGGGTTCGATTTCTTCTTATCATATCTTTTCCTTGAAACCTCACAGTAATCTCAATACTTACTTCTTCAGATAAAGTGTTCCTTGGAGACCGTAAGATCTATCCTATCATTGATCCAAGTTCTGATTGGTTTATATTCGGGCAATTTTATTACAAGTGTACCCTATCTTGTTTCTCTTTTATCACTGGTTCATAACCAGCTTTGGAATGTATCATTCGAGACTTGGTATCCTGAAGTTACTCTATTTTCATTAAAAGTTCTATATAGAAGATGACTTGATACCAATGATCAAGATACCATTGTGATGGATTGTCTATCTCATCTTCACGTCATTCTTGATTGTTGAGTAGAGCCCCTTATTTTCCGTCCGTCTGAATTTAGAACAGATTTCAGGTAAACGTCAAATCTGTATCACTATACTTTCAGCTCACAGCATTAGCAGGATAAGCATTCTTAGCGTCGATTATCGCCACTTATTGTACTGCGATGAAGATGGACAATATTTCCATTATAATATAATTCCTTCATGTATTTTCCGAAGATCTACTTGAACATGATTTTCCATTGATATGCTTCCCAAAACTTCCCTTTTATCGATACCTCCTTACCAAGTAGCCCTAATCGAGCTTAAAGAATTCAAGGCGCAATTGGAGAGCTATTGTATTAGGAATTCATTCTCCTTACATTTCTGCGAAATGCCCTTGTTCTTTTCGTTGAGAAAAAGATGAACCACTTCGTCTATGTCTCGATTACTATCAATGGAATAAGGTGGCAATCAAAAGAGATATTCTCTTTCTATGATTGATGAGTTGTTCAATCGATTCCAGGGAGCAACGTCTATTCTCAAAAATTGATTTGTTATCTAACATTTGCGAATTTTGGTATCTCTAAGTCTACTTTACTTGTATATTCATTTGGAATTCTATATTATGTCACTTTGACTCAAAATTTTGTAATGGTTTTTTTGCGAAAATTTTGAAACGTGAACTTTTGCTTCGTGAACTCAACTTTCTAGGTGAACGTCATAGCCGATGAACTTAATATGAGTCTTCCACCTCACTTGCTCCGATTCATTTTCTGATCTTCCTGTGTTGGAACAAATTATAGGCCTTCGTATATCGCCCCATCATCGGGAATCATGTGAAGCTTTACTCACTAAATTTGAACTTAGACCTACCTTTTCGAGCAGATCAGAGAGTTGCACGATGATCATCGATAAAGACATAACGATAAATTGAGCTAAGAGGTGAGGCAGAAAATATTTGTTAAGAACAGTAATATGTTCATAGGAATGGTCTAATGCCCGCGAGGCAAAGATCGGAGTTAATCTATCAAATAGAAAGATATCGTAGTCAAGTGAACGTTTCACCTATCACAACTTTCGGATCCATGCGAGCTTCATCTTGTGGCATGTGGAACACCCGAGTCTGGTTCCTTTCCTGTGTAGGCGGTTGGGTGTTCGATCTGCCCATGACACCTTGCTTTCGCGGTCGACTACCACTAGGAGCTATGTATGGTGGGGGCTGAAATACGTTACCCCGAGGATAAATGAAGTTTTGCCCGCTAGATCCAACAATTTGGGGACAAGAAGATACAACATGTCTCGGTTGTCGACATTGAAAACACACACTTGGGGCTTTACAACGACCCTCGTGGTATTTTTGGCTATTTCGGCACTTATTAGCCCCAGCTGGTTATTATAGGTGATACTCTCGTTGGCTTCGTCGATTCAGACTACGCAGGTAATCTCGATAAACGACGATCTCTTACTGGTTATGTATTTTCTATTGGAGGTTGTCCAGTTAGCTGGAAAGCTACTCTACAGCACGTAGTGGCGTTGTCTATACTGAAGCAGAATACATGGCGATTACTGACACAATCAAAGAAGCTTTGTGGTTGAAAGGATTATTCAGAGAATTAACTCAGAATCAGGGAGTTATTACTATTTTCTATGATAGTCAAAGTGCAATTTATTTGACTAAGGATCAAATGTATCATGAAAAGACTAAACATATTGATGTTAATTATCATTTCATCCGTGATATCATTGCAGATAAGAAGGTGTTTATCAAGAAGATCAACGCGAAGGATAATCCTGCGATAGTTTACGAAGGCTCTTCCAGTTTCCTAGTTCAAGTATTGCTTGGACTTGATTGATGTTTCAGAAAAGGTGAAGTAGTCCATCAGGGCTAAGGTCGGAGGGAGATAAAGGTATTCTAAATTAAGGTGGAGTGATTTTTGGAATCAAGCTCAATGTGGAGATTTGTTAGGTGAGCTTGATACCTTTGACCACTCAACATATGCTCTTGGAAACTTCACATTGCTAATAAGTTTCAAAGTGGGCGCCTGACATAAATAAAAAAAGGAAAGTGAAGTCTCTTGTGTGCGGCAGCTTTATTGATTTATCAAATGTGTGCTACACATTTCTGACTTGAGTATGTGTATTTACACACAATCGATCGAGCGAGCTTAGCCTATAAATAGGCTTCATTCGACGAAGAGGAAAATTGCCAGGCCATAGAAAACCACCACAACATCTTCAGCGAGGGTTTATTCCTCGGTCACCACTAGCTTTTATTCTCCATTGTTGGCATAGCTACTTTTGTATCATTCGGTGTATGTATTTGTAATCACTCCACATAATAAAGAAGTTCTACCCTCCGGTCCGTGGACGTAGGTCATTCTAACCGAACCACATAAATTTATTTCGTCTCTTTTATTTATTATCGTCATTTCTCGGGCAAATAGTTATCGGGGATTTCGCATATCCTAACATAATCCATAGCATCCACAAGTATATAGAAACCAAGCTATTCCCAGCTCCTGAATTAGTACTCTGGAAAAAAAAACAAGACGAAAAGCATCGATGATCACCGTATTAACCATTCATTCGAAGCAACGAAAAATGCATGGGAGAGAGAATTCATTCATTATTACCTTTCTTTAAGATGCCCGAATCTTGAGGTTAGTATTGGCATGTTGGACGTGTTAGTATTATTAGCACGTTTATTAGTGGTCCAAGTATTTCATTTTCTTTAGGAATAAGTTATCCTATTTTAGTAGTTCCTTTGGTGACTTAGTAAGTATCATAAGTTAGTGACTTAGTGGGATGCTTAGTGATGTATCCCTATATTAAGGCCAACGTTTATGAATGATATAAGGGAATAAGATTTCAACTATACACCATATCATCGTTCAAATTCTATCAGTGGTATCAGAGCTTGGTTATCATCCTTGATACGTCAATGGCCATAGATTCTAACTTTGTTGTCCCGCCATCCCTCGCTTCGATGGTCACTATTGGAGCATGTTAGTGGAGAATTTCTTGCGGTCGAAGGAGTATTGGCCCATCATCGAACTTGGCATTCAAACTCCACCAGAGGTGCGACTAATGTCGAAAATCTGAATTTGAACCTATTAAAGATTTGAAGGCGAAAATTATCTATTCCAAGCCATTGATCGTCCCACCTTGGAAACTTTTCTTTGCAAAGAAACTCCAAGGATATGTGGGATTCGATGAAAAAGAAATATCAAGGATCGACGAGAGTGAAGTGCGCAGAGCTTCAAGCATTGAGAAGAGACTTTGAAACGCTACAAATGAAGGACGGCGAATCTGTCACCAACAATTGTGGTGGGACCATGGAGATTAGTAACAAAATGAGATTCCTTGGCGAGAAGATAGAAGACGTCGCTATCGTCGAAAAAATTGTCCGCTCGCTTTCGCCGAAGTACGACTATGTTGTTTGCTCGATGAAGAGTCTAAAGACATTGACTAACTCTCCTTTGATGAACATCAAAGCTCTTCGTTAGTTCATGAACAGAAGAAGAATCGAAGTTCAGGTACGGAGGAGCAAGCCTTAAAATCTACTACCTCGAGTTCTAGAGGAAGGGGTAGAGGTAGAGGAAGAGGAAGATGAGGTCGAGGCGCTAGAGAAGGCGGCAGCCATTTCAAGGCCGACAACGATCATCTCAAGGAAAAGGCGGGGACGAGATAAGCCCTTTGATAAATCAGGCGTTGAGTGCTTTAGATGTCATAACTTCGGCCATTATAAATCTGAATGTTACATGAAGCTGCCCAAAGACAACAACAAGAGCGAAAAGTCAAACTTCGTTGAGAATGAAGAGTTTGAGACGTTGACATGGCTATTCAAGGTTATGATTATCACGAGTCAGACATTTGGTACGTCGACACCGGGTGCAGTAATCACATGAGTGGAAGTAAGTCTTGTTCTCTTCTTTGGGGATTGTTCTACTGTCGAGGTGATGGGAAAGGCGATATCAAGATCAAGACCAAGACAGGTTTCGTCGAAACAATTTCGGACGTCCTTTACTTTCCTAAGCTGAAGAGCCATTTATTGAGTGCGGGCTAGGGGTGAAAACGAGCCGAGCTGCTCGCGAACAGCTCGGTCAAAACTCGGCTCGAGTTCGACTTTGACCGAGCTCGAGCCGGCTCGTTATTATCGAGCTCGAGCTAAATTTATATGGGCTCGATAGCTCGTCGAGCTTATCGAGCCCATAATTATTTTTTTATTATTATTATATAATAAGTAAAAGACTAAAATACCCAAGGTCAAACCCTAAATCATGAATTGATTTTAATATTCTATTTTTTCACCCACCACAGCCGCACTCCATCTTCAGTTCTTCACATCACGCTTCATCTTCTCTTCCATTCTCTTCCATTCACTTCATCTTCCAACTAGATTTTGCCCTAAAATTTTGACTGCGAACTCTTTCCATTTTAGAGTAAGAGGCGTGAAACGGTTTGAACACCAGCTGCGAACAAGAAAGGAAGTCAGCAAGCCATCTGAGAGTAGTGAGGCGCATTCAAATATCTTTCATCAGTAATTTCGATTTGGTGTTGTGAACTCTCGCCATTTTAGAGTAAGATTCTTTCTTTTTTTGCATTCAAGAAATGTACGAGAGAGTGTCGAGTATGTGAACCGCTCAGATGCAAGACGGATGCAATTCACAGAATGCGTGCAACAATTGCAATTGAAAGACCGGAAGTTAATTCGTGATTGTAAGACCCGATGGAATTCCACGTTCGAGATGTTGACTTGTGCCTTGAAGTTCAAAGACGCGTTCTATATGTTCAAAGAGCGAGATCTATATTATGATTGCTGCCCATAAGAGGAAGAATGGGAGAAAGTTCAAAAGATTTGCTTGCTTTTAGAGGGATTTTGGACAGCCACACATATCATTTCAGGTAGCGAATATCCTACTTCAACTTGTTTCTTCAAGAAGTTCAAAAAATTAAGTCGACATTGGATAATAATGTGAATGCTGAAGACTTATTTGTTCGTGAATTGGTTGGGAAAATGAAAGCAAAATTTGACAAATATTGGAGTGACTGTAATTTGTTGATGGCTGTCGGCGCTGTGCTGATCCCACAAAGAAAATGCTTGCACTTGAGTTTCGCTTCCCTATGCTTTATTCTCATAGCGATGCACAACACAATATTTTTAAAGTAAAGGAAGTTCTCAATAGCTTGTATGATGAATATGCACGGGAATACGCTAGTAAAGGAGTTATTGCTTCGAATTCTGAAAGTGTTGGTTCATCTAGCGAGGCGACTAGTGGCCAACGAAATTATATGTATAAATGGGACGATTTTGATGCATATTGTGCGGAAGTGGAGACGTCTGAGATTAAAAATATGAATTGGTCGACTACTTGGAAAAGAATCGTTTGAGGAAGGACGAGCTTCCCAAAGGTTTTCTTGTTTAGATTGGTGGAAGATGAATCGAATGCAATATCCAATATTTTCTAGGATGGCCGCTGATATCCTCGCCATACCTGTGAGCACGGTGGCTTCAGAAGCTACATTCAGTGCTGGAACAAGAGTAATAGATTCTTATCGTGCATCACTCTCCCCGGACACCGTACAAGTTTTACTTTGTGGGGGTGATTGGCTTCGACATATACATGGCGTGAAGAAAAAGATGAAAGTAAGTTGAATTAATAATACATATTAGTTATTTGGCATATTTTATAATCACGGCTTCATTCTTTTACTACTTTTTATTGTAGGGTGAAAGAACATACCAAGTGATTAGTATTCAGCCCTCCACCTAATGATGAGGTATATAATTGTATTCATTCTTATATTTTCAATTGTTGGAAAATCACGTTTAATTGTTGTGTGAATAGCGCAGATGATGAAGAGTAGAATCAAGATTGGTGTTGTTCAAGATTGAATCATGAACTTTTCAACTTATGGAACTGCTTTTGGTTGCCTTTCTATGTTTGAATTTGGAGATATTATTTTTGAATTTGGTTGAATTGTGCTTGAACCTTGAATTGTGTATTTTCTTCTTATTTTTTATTCAGAAAAAATTAAAAAAAAAGTAGGAGATAATCGAGCTCGAGCCGAGCTGGAGCTCGAGTTCGAAAGTCTGATCAAATCCGAGCATCTCGAGCCGAGCTCGAGCAGCTTGATACTTTCACGAGCCGAGCTCGAGCAGGAAGTTTTGATGTTCGATCGAGCTCGAGTATATTTTTTCGAGCCGAGCTCGAGCTGGGCCATGCTCGGGCTCGCCTCGGCTCGTTTTCACCCCTAGTGCGGGCCAGCTACAAGAAACGGGTTATATCATAACTATTCAGAAAAGGCGCTTGCGAAATTTATAATCCTGTTCGAGGTGCTATTGTGCTTATTCCGATAAACTCCAACATATTATTTCCATTAAAGATTGAATGCATTCAATCTTGTTTGGTGGCTGATGTGAAAGACGCCTCGAAGCTACGGCATTTACGATATTGTCATTTGAGCTTGGCGGATTGAAAACGCTCCAACAGAAGAATATGATAAGTGTCTTCCTGAAATTACCAATCCTTCACAAGTATGTGAAGAGTGCGTTGTTAGTAAACAAGAGCGTACTAAATTACAGCGTTTAAATCTTCAAAGCCCGTGTCGTAAATGAAGCGGAGTGGAGGATTAAAACTCTTAGAACCGATCGAGGAGGCGAATATTGTTCAAAAGAGTTTGAATTTTTCTGCGAAGATCAAGGAATACGAAGAGCGCTTACGACGGCGTACACACCACATCAAACGGGGTATCTGAGAGGAAAAATCGAACCATTCTCAATCTGGTTCGAGGCTTATTGGCGAGCGGAAACATCCCAAAATCATTCTGGCCGGAAACGGTTAATTGGAGCATACATATTTTAAATAGAAGCCCAACTTTTTCTGTTCAAAATATGACGCCCAAAGAGGTTTGGAGTGGAAGAAAACCAGCCGTCGATCATTTCAAAATCTTCGGCTGTATCGTTTATGCTCACGTCTCAAATGAAATGAGGAAGAAACTAGACAACAAGGCTGAAAAATGCATTTTTCTCGGTGTAAGTGATGTTTCGAAAGCTTATAAACTGTTTAATCCGCTAAAGAAGAAGATTGTGACGAGCAGGGATGTAGTGTTCGACGAAGCGAACACTTGGAATTGGAATGGGCAGCAACCTAGCCAATTTTTATCAGATAATGAAGCTGAAAATGAACAGATTCCAGCTCCAGTTGTGGCTGAAAATGCGGACGTTACTACGCCTGAAGCTGCTGAAATTTCTGAAGGCGAAGCAGAAATCAGCGTTGAATCAGCCGAGCGCGTTAATCGATCAAGGAAAAGACCTACATGGATGGAAGATTATGAGGTAACCGGAATTTCTGATCCAACGTCTCATTTTGCGCTATTTTCAGATTGCGATCCGACGACGCTTGAGAGCGCTGTTAAGGAAGAAAAATGGCGTAAAGCGATGGATGACGAGATCGACTCCATTGAAAGAAACGACACTTGGGAGTTATGTGACCTTCCCGACGGACAAAATATCATTGGAGTCAAGTGGGTCTATAAAACAAAGCTAAACGAGAATGGCGAAGTCGATAAATTCAAGACGAGGTTGGTTGCGAAGGGATACAAGCAACAATATGGAGTCGACTACACAGAAATATTTCTCCAACTGCGAGACTTGACACTATCAGGATGGTGATCGCATTGGTGGCTCAAAACTCTTGGTCTAAACTTGACGTCAAGTCGGCATTTCTTCACGGGTACTTAGACGAAGAGCTATTTCTTGAACAACCCCTGGTTATGTTAAAGTTGGATACGAGCATAAAGTGTATAAATTAAAGAAAGCGCTCTATGGACTTAAGCAAGCTCCACGAGCTTGGTATAGTCGCATTGAGGCTTACTTTATTAAAGTCGGTTTTCTGAAATGTCCCTATGAGCATACGCTTTTCGTGAAGTTTGGCGATAACGGGAAAATGCTTATTGTTTGCTTGTAAGACGATGACCTCATATTTACGGAAACTCTAACGTCATGTTTAAGGAATTCAAGAAGTGTATGATGTATGAGTTTGAGATGTCCGATCTTGGCTTAATGCATTATTTTTTGGGAATAGAAGTTTCGCAATCGAAAATTGGGATTTTTATTTCTCAGCAAAAATATATTGGAGATATTTTAGAAAGGTTCAACATGATGGATTGCAATCCATCAAGTACTCCAGTTGAAGTTGCGCTGAAACTAAGCAAGGATGTTGACGGGAAGAAAGTCGACAGCACGCTTTACAAGCAAATCGTGGGCAGATTAATGTATGTAACTGCTACACGTCCCGATATTATGTATCTGTGAGTTTAATCAGCAGGTACATGGAGATGCCTACGGAGATGCATTTATTCGCAGCCAAGAGAATACTACGTTACTTACAAGGAACTCGGGATTTGGCTTATTTTACAAGAAGGCTGAAAAATCGCATTTGTTTGGGTTTACTGATAGCGATTACGTAGGAGATCAAGACGATAAGAAGAGCACGTCGAGATATGTATTTATGTTTGGTACAGGTGCGATCTCGTGGTCGTCGAAGAAACAATCAATTGTTACATCGAGCATTGAAGCTGAATTCATCGCGGCTACGGCGTGCGCATCTCAAGCAATTTGGCTAACAAGAATTCTCGATGAACTAAAGTTCAAGCAATTGGGTGCGACTACGATATTTTGTGACAACATCTCGGCGATCAAACTTTCGAAGAATCCCGTGTTATATGGACGAAGCAAGCACATCGACATGAAGATGTATTTTCTAAGGGATCTTAGCAATGATGGGAAGATAGAGTTGGTCTACTGCAAAAGTGAAAATCAAGTCGCTGATCTATTCACCAAAAGAAAGAATCGTTTCAGAAGCTTCGAGACTTGTTGGGGGTCAGCGACAAAGTTGATTGTTGGCTTTCATTCGTTAAACTAAATGTTGGCAACGTTAGTTTAAGGGAGGTAATGTAGCACGTTTATTATTGGTCCAAGTATTTCATTTTCTTTAGGAATAAGTTATCCTATTTTTAGTAGGTGACTTAGTAAGTATTATTAGTTAGTAACTTAGTGGGATGCTTAGTGATGTATGCCTATATTAAGGCCAACGTTTATGAATGAAATAAGGGATTAAGATTTCAGCTATACACCATATCATCGTTCAATTTCTATCAGGACGTAGCATCACTGGCCTTGTTCTTGAAAGTATTATCTTAGTCGATAATACCTAGCAGGATTCGAATCCCGAGCACACTATTTTATCTGAAAGCACTCTTATCGGTTAGTCGTATCTCCGATCACAACTCACAACCCATTCGTTAGCTCTCTTAGTCCCTAACAAGCCTATGGCTGTGCCTTTTGTCTTGTGAAAGGACATCACATTCTCAAAGAGGACCCAAGGAACACCCAACTAAAGTGACCTGAGAATAGTTTTGTCATATTGCTGGGAAACAGAGCTGTAAAATTCTGAAAGTAACCATTGTTATTACAGAGTAGACAAACCTTGGAGTAGTGACGAGTGTCTAAGGTGGCGATAAATAAAGGTGGCAACAATGGCTCCCATTTAGGAACATAGGGAAAGACGAAGTTGACCTCTATCTCGTTGTATATTGGAATTTGAACAAGGACCATAGGGAAAACCAAGACTTGCATTCTCTAAATCACCTTTCATGGGTTCGCGTTTGTATCTTTTGGAAGGTTTATTGTAGAGGAGCTTCGAAAGAGCAGCGAGGAACGTCATGTGAACCCATCGAGGAACAATAGGAAGGATAAGAAGGAACAAACACGTGTACAGAGAGAACCTTATGAAATATGACGAATTTGATCAACACGGATTTTACGTGGTTCAGATTGTTTTCAATCCTACATCCACGGGAAAGTAAACTTCCATTGATGAATTCGATACAGATTACAGAGATCACGAAGGAGAAGATGAAGAAGAAAACTAATCAACGCGGGGTTCTTCTTATATACAGTAAAGCGCGCGAAAATTACTTTAAACGCCCTTTCCTTTGTAATGGTTGGAATCGTCATTCCCAACAACGGCTTCATAAGTGAGGCATGCGTTTTCTGTAAAACACGTTTTCTTTACTCCACACGAGTTCTTTAAACCATCAGCATATTTCCCTTCATTTGCCTGCATGGTTTTTCCTCCATTGCCACGTGGTTGCTTCAATACCCCCCGCAAGATGGAAGGTAGTGATTAACTACTGACATCTTGGCCAATAATCTCTGCAATATGGGACCTGTAAGGGGCTTGGTTAGGAGATCGGCCAGCTGGTCCTCAGAGCTGATTGGTAGTAACTTGATTGACCCTCGTGCGAGATGATGCCGAATGAAATGGCAATCAATCTCGATATGCTTGGTCTTCTCATGGAATTTAGGATTGGAAGCCAGCTTCAATGCGGACTGATTATCACAGTATATAACCGGCGTCTGCTTCATGTCAAACTGCAGTTTAGCAGCAGCTGTTTTAACCACAGCATCTCTGCCACAGCTGATCCCAAAGCTCGGTATTCAGCTTCTGTTGAGGATCGAGATATTGTGGCCTGTTTCTTGGCCTTCCAGGTTATCATTGAACTCCCTAGGAAGGTACACTAGCCACTTACTGACCTCCTTGTATCCTGACAGCTCCCCCAATCAGCATCAGAAAATCCACTTAGGTGTAGGTTTGAGGTGGCTGCCATGAAAATTCCCTGACCTGGTGTTGCTTTAATATACCTGAGCAGATGATGTACTGCCTTGAGGTGCTCTGTTCTCGGGGCTGACATGTAGCAGCTGAGCTTTTGCACAGCAAAGGCAATGTCAGGCCTTGTAAAAGTTAAGTAGATTAGTCTCCCAATCATTCTTCTATAACCGAAGGGTCAATGAGCAGCTCTCCACTTTCCTTGAATATCTTATCACTGGGATTCATGGGCGTAGTTAGTGGCTTAGCTTCAAGGTAACCTGAGTCTGTGAGGAGTTGCAGGGCATATTGCCTTTGAGTGATCAGAATTCCTTGCTGTTTCTCTCCACCTCAATGCCCAGAAAGTACCTCAAATTTCCTAGGTCTTTAATCTTGAAACGGCTCCTTAGAAAGTCCTTTACCTCTTCTATTGCTTTGGCCGAAGGTCCTGCTATAATTATGTCATCAACATAAACTAATAGAATGATCAGATTGTCTCCTTTGCCCTTCACAAATAGCGTGTGGTCTGATTGAGTCTGGGTGAAACCAAAATCCCTTACAGCCTCGGTGAATTTGATGTTCCACTGCGGGATGCCTGTTTCAGGCCATACAGGGACTTGTGAAGCTGACAGACCATTCTCCCAGGTCCTACTCTGTTACAGCCTTTGTAAAATCCCTCGGGCAAGTCCATGAACACCTCTTCTGTGAGATCCCCATTGAGGAAAGCGTTGCTCACATCTAACTGCTGCAAATTCCAGTGCTGCTTAGCTGCTAAGGCAAGGATGACCTTTATAGTACTCGGCTTAGCCACCGGGGCAAACGTGCTAATGTAATCAACCCCCTCTCTTTGATTATATCCCTTAGCCACTAGACGTGCCTTGTATTTTTCTATTCCACCATCGGAGTTGAATTTGACCTTGTAGACCCAACGGCACCCTATTGCCTTGCTGCCTTTTGGCAAGGGAACCACAGTCCAGGTCTTATTAGCTTCTAGTGCCTGGAATTCTTCTTCCATGGCATCAATCCACTTCTGAGATGAGGAGGCTTGGGCATAACTCTTGGGTTCATCAGCCAGAGCAATGCTCGAAATGAAGGCATGATACTTGGGTGAGAACCTCTGATATGATAATGTTTCAGAAATGGGATGAACCACTATGTAATCAGAAACTTTGTTGCAGAGATAGTCCCTTAGGTATGCTGGTCTCTTGGACTCTCTCTCTGACCTTCTTTGTTGGTATTGATTCTGTGAGAAACTTTCCATGGCAGTAGAGCCCTGCTCCAAATCAACTGGTGCTTCTGCTGCTGGTGTTTCTGCTGTTGGATCATCAGATGGCATGGGGTCATCTGCCTCTGTTACATGGCCATCAGATGCTTCATGATCAACAGGTGCATGTATATCTTCCTCATCTCTACTTACAGATTCATCTGTGTGCAATCTAGGCAAAACCAGCCTTGTGAAAGGATCCTCAGCAATTGATGGATGACTCTGTTTCCTAAATGGGAACTCATCCTCTTTGAATGTAACATCTCGTGAGACAAATATTTCCTTTGTTGCTATATCCATCACCTTGTAGCCCTTCATTCCATTTGGGTAACCAATGAACACACAAGCCCTTGATCTTGCATCAAACTTCCTCCTAGCAGCTGCGAGGGTAGAGCAGTAACACAAAGAGCCAAATACCCTTAACTGGTCATAACTGACTGGCCTCTGAAACAGCAGCTCAAATGGGCTTTTGCTTCCCAGCTTTGTTGATGGTGTCCTGTTTATTAGAAAAGCAGCTGTCAACACACACTCGGACCAATACCTTATTGGCAGACCTGATTGAAAGAGCAATGATCTGGCCACATTTAGGAGGTGCTGATGCTTCCTCTCAACCACAGAGTTCTGTTGTGGTGTCTGCACACAAGACAGCTGATGAATAATTACTTTGCTTCTAAAAAGGTCCACAAGATTAAACTCTTTTGCGTTGTCAGTTCTGATGGTCTTTATTTTGCACCTAAACTGTGTTTCTATCAGTGTTAGGAAATATGACAGAATTGCACTGACTTCATACTTATGTTTTACCATAAATACCCAGGTGAATCTCGAGAAATCATCTACTATTGTGATGAAATATTGATGACCTAGGTGGGATGGTATGTGAAAGGGGCCCCAGACATCACTATGGATTAAATCGAAAGCAGCACAGACAGTTTTTGTATCACTTGAAAATGATTTCCTTTTCTGCTTTGCCAAAGGGCAGATTTTACAAAATGACTTATATGAACTGAAAATGTGTCTCATAGAACTACCAAGCATTTTTAACACCTTATTTGATGGATGTCCCATCCTATTGTGCCACAAGGTAGTGGACAACTTATTCAAGAAACAGAAATTACTCTCAGTTGACAGTTTGCTCACACAGTCACTCTCAAACATGTATAAACCTCCCACTTGTTCACCCTTGCCAATCATTCGCTGCAAATGGTCCTGCACCGTGAAGCCATTAGGTCCAAAAGAAAACTGATATCCTTTTTGATTAGCCAGACAACTTACTGATATTAGGTTAAAGTGGAATTGAGGTACCAAGAGTACTTCTGCAAAGTTATGAAACTACTTATGATCACAGTTCCTGCTCTACTTACTTTTACCATTGATCCATCTGGTAGAATGACATTTGAGGTCTCTATATCATGCACATTTAGCAAGAGATTTTCATTGCCACAGACATGGCGAGTAGCATCAGAATCTACTAGCCAAGTCCTACTGTTACTACACCTAGGCAGATTATGGGATAAACATATACTGTGTTCTTCTCAGTTTGCTGCCATGTCTCAGGTTGATCTGATGGAAGGCAGCTCACAGACTGATTGATCAATGCCTTCAAGCTTTGCAATTGGAAAGGTGTCATCTGCACTCGCAGCATGGGCTCTCCAGTTGATGCCTCATTGGTCTGACTGTGGGGCTGTCCAGTTCTGATGCTTGAGTCCAGTATTGCCTGATTGACTCTAGTCCCCCTGAATTTTGTACCTTGCTTGTAACCAGGGGAAACCCATGCAACTGATAACAATTCTCCACTGTGTGGCCCCGCTTGTTGCAGTGGGTGCATTGTGACTTTGCACCATCTTTTCTCTGATAAGCAGGACCCTTCTTTGTCAGTTCTTGGCCAGTCTTGGTTGCCAACATGGCCATAGAGTTTCCCCGTTGCTTTTCTTCTTGCACCAGTAAAGAAAATACCTTGTTAATAGTTGGCAGAGGATCCATTAGCAAAATTTGCCCCCTGATTTGCGAGTAGGAATCATCCAAACCCATGAGAAATGCCAGAACATACTCTTCATTAAGGTATTCCTTCATTTTATTGATCCCTCCACAGCTACATTCAAGGGAGGCCTGTAATTACCCAACTCATCCCAAAGGCTTTTCAGCTTGGTGTAATAGACTGAAATGCTGTTGCCATTCTGTGCCAGATTGATTAACTCTCGCTTAAGCTGGAAAATCCTTGGCCTGTTTGTCTGGCCGAATCGTTCTTGAAGATCTAGCCAGATCTCCCTCGCCGAGGCAGTATATAGGATGCTCGCTGAGATATCTTTCGTGACTGAATTAATCAACCAGGATATGACAACATTGTTGTTTCTCCTCCAGCTTTCCATCTGATTCTTGGTTGCATCTTCATCAGTTGGGTTAACCACGGGTGGTTGAAGATCCCCATTCACAAATCCTTCCTTATTTCTTCCGATCAAGGCAATCATCATCGCACGGCTCCAGGTTGCGTAATTATCACCATCAAGAGGATCGTGGACGAGAATCTGTCGAGAATTGTCATGATTTCCCAAGAAATAAGGGTCGTTCACAAAGGCAGCTGAAGAACTCGAAGAATTTACACCGATCGAAGAGATCGGTGGTGTCAATTGCGTAGAATTTGGCGGTACAGACTCAGCCATCGCAAACACGATCGCTTATAGTATTGAAATCACAGAGATAAAAAAAAACGACGCAGCTTGAAAAAGCTTTATTTCTCTGATACCATATGAAATATGACGAATTTGATCAACACGGATTTTACGTGGTTCAGATTGTTTTCAATCCTACATCCACGGGAAAGTAAACTTCCATTGATGAATTCGATACAGATTACAGAGATCACGAAGGAGAAGATGAAGAAGAAAACTAATCAACGCGGGTTCTTCTTATATACAGTAAAGCGCGCGAAAATTACTTTAAACGCCCTTTCCTTTGTAATGGTTGGAATCGTCATTCCCAACAACGGCTTCATAAGTGAGGCATGCGTTTTCTGTAAAACACGTTTTCTTTACTCCACACGAGTTCTTTAAACCATCAGCATATTTCCCTTCATTTGCCTGCATGGTTTTCCTCCATTGCCACGTGGTTGCTTCAATAAACCTCAACACTGGGACGATGAGGAAAGCTTTTACCAGCCTCCATGAAGGCAAAAACTTTCCTTTCAAATCTTCATTTGAGTCGAGAAGCATGGGTGCATGGGTGCACGAAAGCATGGGTGCATGGGTGCACGTGTAATAAAAACTTCTTTGGAAAGTTGATGCATGGGTGCACGAAAGAATCCTTTTTATTGTTACTCTGTTTCTTTTGCCTTACGGTTTGAGCTATAGATTCTTTCAAGTTCTGTATGTTCTATTCCGAGCAAAGAGTAGAGCTTTGCATTGTAAGGAGTTGCAGGGATGTTTGAGGAATAGCAAATGAGAGTTCCTATTTAACGAGCAACCAGTATTCAATTGCTTCAACTTGGGATTTCATATTCTTTTTGTTTCGAACAAAATTTAAAAAAAAAAAAAAAAAAAAAAAAAAAAAAAAGTGAAGGAGAACATGGAATTGGAAAGTTACTACCGTGGCCCTATTAACTTTTTGCTTCTTACTGAATTTTTATTGCGTTCATATATTTATTTTTTCACAAGTCGCGTTGGGTGTGGGATTTTGATGAAAGTCACAATAATTATTAAGGATATGTAATTGGTTGGTGGGAAACGTCTCGCTCGGGGGTTTGGTTTGGTGGTGTCAAGTCAACTACTACCGAGTTTCAGCATTAGGCTTGGAGACTGAGCCAGCAATTTTAATTTTCATCCTCAAGGGCCCAAAAAGAGCCCAATAAAAAAAGCGTCAAGTTTGGGGCCCAACTCACAATTCTAATGAAAATCCTCTTCCATCACAAATTGGAAGCTGCTGTAAAATAATGACGACAGGACAAAACAATCTTATATTTTTAAACAATACAGTACAGTACAGCGCGTTACATTCTCGTAGCAGACGTTTCTCGAGGAACGAAGAGAAGAAAGTAATACGGGTAAAGTGATGTAATATATAGGCTTCATAATAAAAGCATTATCATATCACACTCAGAGAGACAAAAGAAGTAGCAAGAGGCAAACTTACTGATAACTTCCCAATTCTTAACTTGCCAAAGGTTTAGAAGTAGCTTTCTTAATAGCTTCAGCGTATGTCCTGTGTTGATATGTGAGAGTCGATTCCAGCAAATCCCAAAGGGATGTTTTTTGGATTCCAACCTGGAAAAAGGAAAACAATTCAATCCATACATTACATGGAAGAAGATTTTTCGTAAAATTTGATTATGTACCAAGTTGTCTATTGATTATGGTCATGTCTGGAATTCTCTTGTCGCTATCATCGTACCCTTCACCATAAAACTCTTTGGAGCTTACATCGATTGTTGGTGTATCTAGGGAGATTCACCACTGACCTTTGAGTAGATCTACAACAAACATGGGATAAAATTCGTCAACGTGAAGGAACTGGCGATTAAAAGATAAAAAGGAAAAAGAAGACAAGAAATAGGGGAAAGTTGAGACCTGGGTCATCATTTCCGCGAGTTGTCTGACGGTAACTTCATTGTTGGGGTTGCCCACATTGAATATTTGACTGTTAGCTCGGGCAGGATTTTCCTATGCAAAACCAAAATACGAACATTCAGAACTCGTATAAGCAGTGAACTGCACGGAAATAATATGATGCACGTACAATCATCAAAAGAACAGCTTCAATGGCATCCTTGATATAAATGAATGTTCTCTGTGATTCGCCGCCGTCAACGAGCTTCAGAGGTTCACGCCTAAGGAGATTCTAAACACCAAAAATAGAAGGAAAAAAAAATTAGAACTTTACATCTCTATTTTTCCATGTTGGTCAGAGAAGCTATAACTTACATTGCTAAAGCATGCAAGTACTCTAGGAACACCCTCGCTTGGACCATCAATTCCAGGGATAAAATCCATCCTGGGACCGATCCAGTTGAAGGGTCTCACAATCGAAAATTCAAGACCATTCTCAGCACCTTCAGCTGTAGAACAGAGCAAATAATATAAGTCTCAGCACTATTCCAAATGTTACGCAACGTATAAATGAAACGGTTCGCAAGCTAACCATAGATCAGCCGCTCTATTAACTGCTTTGCACATGCGTAAGACCACCTTTGCTTTTCAATCGGGCCAAAAATGCAAGGGGAGGCATCTTCCTTGAGGATATAGTATTGGGGATCCTGATTAAATAAGTTGAATATGTTTCACTATACTTCCGGTATACATTGAAAAAACGTGGATAATATGAAGTCTAATGTGTACTTACATACATATAATGAAGAGAAAATCAATTATTACCTGACGCAGGGGACTGTCTTGAGGTAAAAACGCACCAATAGTTTTCCCGTAAACCTCACATGTCGAGAAATGTATGAGACGCTTTCCGTTCTCAGAACAGTATTTGACCTGAATCAATTGAAGACAGCTTCAGTATTTACAAAATTAATCATACCATTACCAAGACACGTCCAGTTGTGAAAGATCAGCAAGCTTACCACTGGGAGAGCGTCGATGAAGTTGCTGTAAATTGTATCGAGGGGGCGGGTGTTGTAATCAGCTGGAGTGCATATGGCAGCAAGATTTACAGTCTACATCATACACAAAATAAGGTTAGCCAGAGTCTAGGGCATTTGTCAAAATAAAATTGATGTTAGGCCAAACAGCTTGCATTAACACAGAATCAAAGCACAATGATACTTACGTATGCAAATCATGAAAGAAAACACGACAGCCAGAAGAGTAAAATAACTAAGCTATTGCCATAGAGTTCAACAACGGTAGATCCAAGCAAGATCTGGATAAATCTAGAATGTTCTAAGAGGAAAATAATTCATAGTCAAGTAGGATTTAAGTTGAGAACTTCGCTTGAAAAGGCAATCATGAACAAAAAAATGACCACGACTATAAGTCTCACCATGCAATGCAAAGCGGAACAAAGTAGATAACAATTTGATATGCACAACTAATTTATCGCTGCAAATCAGCATATCGTATGAGAATATCAGATTCAGCTCCACAACTATAATAAGTCAGCTTCCACAAAGTGAATAATAATTCGCGAGCTCAGCTGCGCAATACGCAACCAAACCAAAAGTTTCTTAAAGGAGAAAAAGCGCCAGAGAGATGAAGATAGTTACGAGATCTGCCATGCGGATGAGTCCTTCGAGCCGTGAATCGTTCTTAATGTTGAGCCTGTGGAACTGTATACGATCAGACCAAGGCTGATTCTCCGGCTCGAGCAAGTGCTTGATCTTGTCATTGTAGACATCGACGGCCAAAACCTTGTGAGGCGTCTCAGCCATCAGCTTCTCGCACAGGTGAGAGCCTATGAAACCGCCGGCGCGGATCATGCATATCGTCAACGGCGTAATCGGATTGCCGTCCAGATCTAATCTAACGCCGCTTGCAGACATTTTCTAAATTAATTCTCGTTACCCCAATGCCGAAATTAAGAAGTCTTGTGTATAGAGAGAGATAGAGGGAAAAGTGGAGAATGTGTGTATTTATAGATGTGGAGAATAACAGAGCGCTGCTGTCTTGTTGTGGATCGACGATGTCAGTGAAATTAAATAAATATAAACAATCTATTAGAAAACCTACTACATTTAATATTCTCATTAAATATTGGTTGGGTAGGTCTTGCTTCATCATTCATGCACATGAGTCATCATGAAACATGAGCTGTCAATTTTTTATTGGGTACATTACATTTCAGCCCTTTTAGGTTTTTAAATGGGATTGAGGCCGCGTAGTATAAAATTGTTTTAAGATCACATTCTGCCGTACCACTTTATTATTTTGCATTACCATTTCATTGTTATGCATCACTTCTTTGCTCTGCAGTTCCACTTCATTTGTTATGCAGTACTACATTGTTTCTGCAGTAACAATGAAGTGGTACTGCAGAACAATGAAGTGGTGTATAGTGAAGTAGTTGTTGAAAATATAAACTTGATTTGGGCTTAGAATTATTAAAAGGTGGATTTAGCAAATTGTGCTTAGGAGATATATTGGCCAATATCTAGAGTATGTGGGAATAATCTAGAGATATCCATAGAACTCTATGGAACCTTATAGAACCTAGATATTATTACGGAGAATTCTAGAGTGTGATGTGTTGGCTAAATCTTAGCCATTTGTTAAGAAGGTGGAACTAGTATAAATAGGGGTGAGGTATTAGCATTTTGTATCAAGCGAGTGAAAATCAAAACAAGTGTTGTATATAAAAGCCTCTTCCTCTAAACACTAGTCCTTCAATATCAAGTTCCTCCCTTCCTATCAAAGTCCTATTTCCAACAGTAGCACTGCAGAACAATGAAGTGATATTAAGAAATCTATTCTTAAAATTTTTTTTCCACTTAGAGTGGAAATTGCCCCTTTTTTATTCTCCTCGTGAATCCCATGGGTTAGGTATCGTTTCACATCATTCATGCACACGCCTCATGAAATATGAGCTGTCAATTTTTTATCCTCCTCGTGAATCCCATGGATTGTAATGCTATGCAATTTGCAGCGGCAAATCTGTTTTCTTTTCACAATGTTCTAAAATAATCATTAATCCTTCCTATCCTATATGATATTATTCTTATTATTGTTATATAATATTAACATCATAATTTTACAGCCCCGTTAACATGGTCGGGCCGGGGCTCCACTCTCCGAGCTGGGAAAGGTAGGCCCAACTAGTGCGGGCTTTGGGCCGGATTGGGCCGGATTGGGCCGGTTCTACCGGTTTCCGGTTCTACCGGTTCCGGTTCTACCGGTCCGGCACTGTTCCGGTTCCGGTTTCCGGGTCCGGTTCCGGAACCATTTTCCAGGGACCGGACCAGAACCATACTAAGAACCCCCGGGCCTATTTTGGGCCGGTTCCGGTTCCAGACCGGACCGGCCCCGTTTTAATTTTTTTTATTTTTTTTATTTTTTTTTTGCTATGAAAAAATTCTTTAGAAAATATCCAAAATATATTCCAAAAAAACAAAAAAAAAAAGATAAGAAAAGTACAAAAAAATAAAAAAAACTACCTACAAAATACAAATAAAAACATAAAAGAAAGAAAAATAAATCTAAAACTTACAAGTTGTACAAAATACAAAAAAGGAAAAATATTCGAAATAAAAAATACAATTATTTCGACTTGACTATTAATTAAAAACTATGTTAGAGGCCTCTTCGTCTTCGTCGAACTGGAAGAACGGAACTCGTCGATGGCGTCGGCCAAATACCAATCCTTCAATAATGTTAACATTGCGAGGGAAGTCGGGTTTAGGCTCGCGCGTCTGTCGCCGATAATTTCGCCCGGAGGTAGAGAATGCGGACTCGGAGGCGACGCTAGACGCTTGCACGGCTAAAACGTCTCGAGCGACGGCGGAGAGGTCGGATAAAGAGTCGCGTTCGGCTTCCACCAGGCCAAAACGTCGAAGTCTTCGGGAGTCTGGAAGTTGTGGCTCAAGTAAGCTGGATCTCATTCGTGTTCGACCCCGACGCACGCGTTTTTGGTCTTCGTCTTTTGCGCCTTCAATCTTCGTAGTAGTCCCATTGCGCCGCCGCCTCCTTCTGACGAACCGGCTTCGCTCGCTGTACGGGTTGCTCCACGCTATGTCCCTGCTCAGATGCATAAAAAGAAAAAAGTTCTTGGAGAGAAGCGTGAATTGACGCCTTTTGGTCGTCACTTTCTTCCAAGAAACTGAGCATAATATTCGAAAAAAATATCAAATGTATCAACACCGCAACTAGGATCGAGTATGGCCGACAAACCGTGTACTATTGGGATGGTTTCCCAATACTTCTTGAACTTCTGCTCCATATTTTGGATGAAACCACCCAAGTATGGATTGTTGCGAAACTCCACGAACTTGTAGCACATCGCGAAAGATTCGGGATCAATAAGGGGGACGTCGGGTAGTGAACTCCGGAAAATTTCTCCGTAGCCTCGGCGAACACTTCGTATAGACACGACCAACCTACAATATCAATCAATGGTCGTAATTCATACCTGGAGGTGGTTGCCGACTGCGGCCTCGTTCCAAAAAGGCGTCAACAAGTCCTTGTAACGCATGAAGGTGCTGAGGAGGTGGTACAACGAGTTCCACCTAGTCGGGACTGGCAACGGAAACTTCTTGTACGGAGGCCGGCGGCAAGGACGTTTTTGCTTCCACGACGTTCCGATGCGGCGTTCCCGAAGTAACTTTACTATTACCTTAAACTTTTCTACAATATCTCCCAAAACTTCGTCAAAAGCACATTGCACACACAAGTTAATAATATGGCAAGCGCACCTAGCATGTAATAATTTACCGTCTAAGGGTAACCTAAGTTGCCTACGAAGGATCCCTATCGCTACGTTGTTCGCGCTAGCATTATCTAAGGTGATAGACATAATCTTATCTTGAATACAATATTTATTAACGACATTCAACACATAGTTCGATATCGTAGTGGCATTATGTTGCGAATCTAGGGGATCTAGGGAAAGAATACGTTTTTGCATGGTCCATGTTTCATCTACCAATGGGCGGTGACGACTAAATAAGATTGCGACGTAATATTAGTCCAAATATCGGTAGTCAACTAATCCTACACGTAATGTTGGCTAAATGACTAATTAAGCTAGTTTGATATTCCTGAAAAGTTTCTAACACATATTTCCTAAGGGTTTTACGGGTCACGTTATGGAATCCGGGTTGTATCGTACTCGTAAATTCGATAAACCCTTCACTTTCCGCAATGCAAAAGGGTTCTTCACACATAACTACGAATTTAACTAATGCTTTTTAGAATTTCCCTAGTAATAACAAATTCTTACCCGTACTTACGTTTATTTGTTGTTGTCGGGTTCGGTCCCTACCGGCTCTAGATCGTCCCCGAAGTTATGCGCCCTCTGGAGGTGTTGTTTTTCATCGAGCCCGTCCCACCTTGATTCGGTCCGGTCTTAATGTTGTAGGGTGGCGGCACATTTTGCAATAAGCGTACCTGAAGCGGCATTTTTATCCATATTCTAAATCGAAAAAATTCCATACCTTAGACCGCCGACCACAAGCGATTGTTGCTTCCTTCTTGTCGTCGCCGTAGAAGCTTGGCTCGGTCCCTCGTCGGTCGCACTCGTCTGTTCCGGTTCCGGTATATCGGTCTCCTCGTCGGTGTCGGCATTTTCCCGAAATGTGTCGGCGTGACCTAAAACATAAAAGCATCTTCGTCATGAGAGTTAGGATTTCTCGATGACGACGCCATTATGTAAAATAATAATTCAATTATTGGTAATAATAAGTGAGTGTGTTATGTAGTAGTGTAGTGTAGTAATAATAAAATAATTATTAATGTTAATAATATTAAATATTAATAGGATGATTTTTTTGAGAGCTTTTTGAGAGAGTTTGGAAGAGATTTGAATGTAATGTGAGTTAAAATGGTTAAAATGAGGTGGTATTTATAGATTTTTTGTTTGGGGCTAAAACTGTATTTTACAGTGTTTAAAAATTAAAAAAAAATTTCAGAAGGCCGTTGGGCCGGTTTCCGGTTCCGGGTCGGAACCGCGGATTACCGGTTCCGGTTACCGGATCCGGAACCGGAACCGGAACCGCGGATCCGGATCCGGTAACCGGACCGGTAATCCGCGGTTCCACGGCCCGCTAACCGGCCCAGCCCAATTTAAATGGGCCGGTTACCCGGTTCTGGAACCGGTTCTAACGGTTCCGGTTTTGGGCCGGGCTAACGGGCCGGTTTCGGGCCGGTTCCGGGTTGGCCCGGCCCAAAGCCCACGTCTAGGCCCAACATGGTTTCGTACGGTCCAACTTTATAGCAAACATATGCAATGTATATCTATTACACAAAATACAAAAACCTCCAAGGAATATAACACCACAAAAAGAAAAGGAAAAAGGTAGAGTAGAATAGCAATATGTTATAAAAATGGAGAAACATGTAATAGTGCTGCTATACATTGCAGTAAAAAAGCTACTAAAGCCCTCTTTATCAGCCAAACAGAGTGGCGATCCGCCGAACCGTTGTTCTCAAGTTCGCCAGCATTGACAAACTCGGTCCTTCCCGTATTAGACGCCGTCGAAACGTTCACCGTGGAAGAACCTAAATAGGAGACGACGAGGCGCTTTAAGCGTATCGATCAGAAGTTATCTTAGCGAAAATATCAGTCGAAGGAATGAGCTTACAGTCGTAGTTGGCCCAACCGATCCTTTGGCCGCCCAAATCATACACCACAATCTTGTCTTTTAGGACAAGATCTGCAAGAATTGAAGGCCATCTCATGGATGGCTTATATGTGATTGTGTAGATTTAAAATATTGTTCCGTTACCTCCTAAAATGGTGATTCCTTGGCCCGAAATCTTCTGTATGCCGATGCACCATACTGCAGCTCCGCCCTGGCTTACTAAATTGTTTAGTTGTTCTTTTTCTCGTTTTCAATTGTGGTTCGAAAAGCGAAATGAAAACGGCGTAAACTTACGATGGAATTCTGCTGCAAAAGGTAATCTTGGGGCCTCAGCACCATCGATGCGCCTCCGGCGAAGTTTAAACTAACTGGGGGAAAATCTCCGATATTCTGATTTGAAAAAATAAAAGGAAATAAAATGGGCCACTGTGATGAATATAACTCGTCGAAAAAAACCCAAGAAAAAACTACGAAAAGTAAACCTTGAGGTAGTTAGATAGCATTGGTTTCCCTTTGAGACGAGAGGACGCACGGACTGGGACACGATATCCGTGATCTGCAGAGGAAAAAGAGAAAGATTCCGAGTAATTAATAATCAGGAAAAAAACTTTTATTGCTTCTCATAGCAAAACGTACTGCTGTAACGAAAGGATCATAGGCGTCCTCTGCTAGGTAAGCTAACGTCGTCCCTGAATCTATTATGGTTCCTCGTTGGTCGACGTCGTAAATACAGAAGAATCGATGGGCAATCTCTGCCCATTCACAGAAATGCTTTGCAGATTCACATTGTAATGTGGCCTGAGAGAACATCCACGGACGACGGCGTTTAAGACAAACAAAGTTGATAGAATATGCAAAAGAAAAATTCAGAAACAGATTCAAAGGAAGAATGGGAAAAAAAATCATTACTGGGATGGAACGAGCGGTGTATAGACCATGTTTGGCTCGACGATCTGGCCGAGCACCAATATACCTCCGCCGCCGCTCTCTCCTTTCAAGCAGTGTGAGAAAGAATTTGGCGTAATTCCCTGCGAAGAAAGCTGCGAAATTACCGATAAACCATTCTGCCAAAGCCAAATATGCCGTCGACAGCCCTGTCAGGTTTCGTGAGATCGCCCGTCTGCGATGTGCTACAACTGCATATTTTAAGAACAAATTGAGACAGAGAGAGAGTACGAGAATGTTAGAACCAAACACGCCCTTAAACTCACCCAAAGACAACGCCAGCTGAAGAATTTGCAGTCTGTGAATTCCCGACTATGGAGTCGAAGTAGATGTAATCTGAGACGTAAACGCCCGAAGTTCCACTGCCATCACCGTACTGAAATGTGTATCCGCACTGGTCGTGTCCGAACAGCCAGAATCTGAAGACTGAGCGCCTAAAGCGCATCTTTGGTCTGTACATGAGATGGGGGATGAAGTCGATGATGTCGAAGGATCGAAAAATTCGAGATCTATCTGTTGAAAAGAATCGAACGATGTTGTATCATTTCTTTTTTTTTTTTTAAGAATGGGGTTGTAAGTATATGTCGAATGATGGATGTAATAACGTACTTGTAGTCCGCTCGCCGTCGGGCAACCACTACATGGATTGCAGCTGACCCAGAGAACGTCACTCCCAGTATCGATCTGCACGTAAAATTCCTTCGGTGGAGTGCCTAATTGAACCCTCGTAAAGTACAGCCTGTAAGAAGTCACTCATTCGATAATCAATGGACCAATGGTGAACTGATATAACTCCACTCGATTAAATCAACTTACTGAAACATCTAAGATGAAGATCGTCAATAATGGCGAAATGTGAAGAGTAAAGATGAGAAAGAAATTCTTGAATCCATTCTTTGTGGAAAAAAAGGTGAAGCTGCTTATACCATAATCAAGATTTAGCTCTTTTTTTCCATGTTACCTCAGAAAAATAGAGCATCTCTTTCAACAGAAAAGGAAAAAAAGGAATATCAAAGGGATAAAAAGAAACTCACAATCTTTTCAAAGGAGAAACTTCAAGAATTACTCAAACAGGTGAAAGATAGCTTGAAATCCGTAAATTCTTGGAGAAAATCAAATCTTTCAGCTAATTTATTCAATTCCCACAAAAAAAAAAATATCTTCCCAGAAACACAATCGAGTGATTAACAATAAATCGAATAATGCATTTTACAATCATCGCCGAAAAAACCCACTTACCCAACAAGATAAGGATCGTAGGTGCCCTCGACGGAGAAATCCACAACCCCAGAAACTTGCTGCTGCAATAACCTTCCGTGTCTGAATCGGTCAACGTCCTTGAGCTGACTCAACCCCAAACCATCGCGACGCGCTCTCTCGAGCGTCAATATCACGCCCCTCTCCTCCCCGTACGCCGCCGCCGCCAGCAGCAATAAGCCCACCACAATCCCGCCGGCGGCATATTTCAATTTCTTTTTTTCTCTTCTAAATTGGATATCTCTCTCCGCGTCTTTTCTTTATAAGAACGCTATATATATATTTTATATGCGTGTAATCTACCTACAACGGCTATGTGTTGTGTTGGTCTCTGTATTTTGTGGGTGATTCCCGATGTGCATTAGTGTGCGAAAATGCGCGAAGGACAACAGACTTTTAACTGAACTTTGATTTAATTCAATATTTAATTGGTGCAATCTCTGCGACATTAAGATTTTACAGCGACTTATGTCATATAAAATACAAATACGGATGTTGTACTGTTTGCCGAGACGGTTGTACTTCAATGCTCTCCAAATATCAATAGTGCTAATTAATAAATTGAGTAACACGAAGCACGCAGATAACTATTTTTAGATTCACATCTGTCATGTGTGATCTTTAATATGAGATGCTAAAGCACGACGCCAAACGAATCTCCTCGTTATCTATTTTCCCTCTTTACAATATTTTTCAGGCATCACAACGTTGATTTTTACTTTAATTTAAATAGAATGGTGGCCTTCAATCAATTATTTCATCAACTTCTTTCGTTGCCTCCGAAACTTTTGCTGTTGTATCTAGTAAGAAATGGACACAAAGCCAAGTGGGCTCTGCCTTTTGAGATGGAATTACCATTGTAACCCCCCCCCCCCCCCCCAATGAGCGTAATATTGTTTCTCGGCTTTATAAGTAAAGTGGAGGCATTTATACAATTTTGACCCAAAAGTAGGCGAGACAAGTTCTCATTCTTGGATATGTGGGCACGTCGAGGTAACTTAATCAGGTTGTCTTAGCTTATAAGAAGAGCCCAGCGAATTTATGATAAAAGAAAAAATACAAACTTTGTGGCATGCATAAAAAACATCGATTATTAAAAATACACTTTCGTGTCGTAATGAAACAAAATGCAACACTTAAATTGACGTATGCGCAAGGCACTAACTAAGATCATTTATTACAAGTCAAATCGAAGCGGTGATGTGTTTTTCATTATTGTACGCCACAAACTTCATATGCAAGGGCCCAAATGCACTTCAATCATATAGGTACTTAAATCATATTTATGTAGATGAATAACGTAAAATTAGCTCCTCAACGTGTCAATAGCGCACACCACGTAACATCAGATGATGTGCTATCGTCATGTTGGATTCCGAGTTGATCACCTGCACATTCGAATTAAAAGAGAAGAAAATTCTAGAATCTATAATCAATAATTTCAATAAAGACTAAATAATATGAAGGGCAAATGAATACCTGGCACAAGAAACTCCATATATTCATCATGCGTGTGTGTCATATGTAGATTGATTGATAATGTGCTACCTTCATGTTCAATGTTATTAGATTATTAACGAATAAAATAGGTTCGGCCAGCCTCGACAATAGGAGCTCGACACATTGGGCAGTTGCCGTTACCTCGGACTAACTCCACGGCACACTCAGAGCATGTACACATGTGCCCCACACCTTGTCACAAATATCATCACAATGAACCATATAGTTTCGTGACAAAATCAAGAAATAACTGTGCTATTTTGTGATCTGATTGATGGCTTACCTATACAGCAATGAATCAATCTTTCTCTCAGCACAAATGCAGCATATTCCTCTCCTCACTTGCTCCCACTGAGATTTCTCCTTGTCATTCCATGTTTTATCATCTGCTGCCCTTGTTAAGGTTGTTCGGTTGAGTGCAGCAGAGACTTCTTGTCTGAAGCAACGGTTGCAGCTCTACTTGCATGTCTATGCATGCTTCGAGCATACTCTGCATGCTACTCATCCTCTGATGAAGCCTAGCCGTGTCGATCCTATTGCAAGTTTGGCGAATCATAACATGGAATTTAATTCTGGAAAACTGAGATTAGTGGGACGATAGAAAACTCACTGTTCCCAGCGTCTGATGTGAGTTGGCATGCGAGAAACTCGTCACCGTTCAACTCGTCGTCCCAAAGCCTATTAGACTCAGAGAGGGAAAGTCGAAGGTGGATCGAACTGATTTTTCCTCCTCAACGTCATCAATATAGTCGAACTTATTCGTTCAGCGTTCAGTCTTTCCTCTCGTCTCGTCCATTATGGCTGGCAACGTACTAGCTTCATCTTCAAATCGCCGGGAGAGAGATGAACTTGTCTCTCCGTACGAGATTGTAGTACTTGGTCCAAACTCCCGCGGAAGCTACTTCGAAGAAGGCTCGAAACCCGCCTCCTAAGCAGAGTTGAAACACTCAAAAGAAAGAAAATTATTAATAATAGTAGAGGATTTAGTGACGTACCTGCTTGAAAGCTCCCCAATTTCCATGGTCAGAGTAGTTTCGTGGTCGGGAAAATGATCGTAATGAAACCTACCAAGAGACACGCCTACGTCTAAGAAGAAGCATGAACAGCCAGGTGTCGATCATGGCCTCTTGCACATCATGGCTCTGCCAATCTCCATGTGATTCTTGGACAGTATTATATCATCATGGTCCAGATCAGCGACAGTGTTCTCGGGCGTTTCTTGAAAAGTCTCATGCCAATTTCTGGGAAAGTCGCCTTCTTCTTCTTCCTCTTCTCTGCTATGATCATCAGTACGTTCGGCATATGCTAGTAATTGGCTCCTGTGAAGAACTTTATCGAATCTCGACTTCAGAATCCAATTGTGACAGAGCATCCCAGCATTCAATTTCTCGGTTAATGTCTTCGATTAGCAGAATCCGCACGTGCTTCGCTAACATGAACGGTCTGAAACGAGGGACCATTAGTAATACCGATGATCCATTTTTCACTGTTTAAGCTATCGGCATGTTCGATATCAATGGATGATTCTCCCTCGCTCATTAAGCTTATTGAAATTTGCTCTTCTCTACAGGGAACACTTTCGACCTCCACAGACACGTCTCGATCGACTTGCAAAGAAGCCTCATATTCATCTCCTGGTTTCGATGGCTTTGAACGCTTTCGACCTCCATAGAAGAATGAACTTCTTGCTCATTGTTCTTACTCAAGATCACTCCTAGCACTGGATTGTGATGAGTTCTGCAGCTTCCATCGACCTTTCTCTCTGCGTTGTCTGATGGAGTAGACGCAGAGCTGTCCAATTTGGACAGAAACTCTTCCCTGATAATCAAGATTCTCTATTACAGTGAGAAACAGATAAAAATACAATGAGCAAGCAATCTGATGAGGAGCAGATGTGAAAATGAATGGTTAATTAAGCATTACTTAGGTCGGATACTGTTTGGGTTTGCCTCAGAAAATCCAGTTCCATCGCAGCTACAGAAGATTGGTCCTTGTCCGTGGCAAGCTCTTGTTTATGAGGAATCTACCTCGGAGTAGAGCCTTCATGTAATAAATGAGTCAAGCCACCGATAAATGCAAAAAACAAAGGTTATAGGAAAGAAAAAAAGGCATTAGAAAGGAAAAAGAAACTCCCCTGAATTCGATTACGATGAGCAAATTCTGATACTGGTTTCTGCTCAGATAAACGCTGAAGCTCTCCTTTTCTTCACACTGAGCCCTCGATAGAAGATCGACAAGAGTCTGTCGACCACACAACCATCGTACAGGCCTTCTTAAACTATTCTCTTGACGTTGATTGATCAATACATCAAAATCAGCTTCTTTTACAACTTCGCTGCTCGGCCTGAGAATCACCCTTTCACGTTCGTTCTCTCCACGCCAAGAACGACTGAGCGAAGAATTCGAGGGCCCACTTGTTTTCCATTCCCGAATGTCTGACCCTCTCACGCTCACTTTCTCCCAAATCGCTCGATTGTTCTGACATGACACTGAGGCTGTCCTCACTGTGGTTGGAATCTTCAGAGATATCACAAGCATTTGTCCGTTGACTCGACCTATGAGAAGGGCTACCACTGCTCCATCAGCTTCGAATTCTCGCCAATTTGCAATACAGAAGAAGTACGTGTTGTTGATTCAACAAAGGACCAAACGCAGAAACATTTTGTAATCCCTCAACAGCCATCTAGTTATTACCACGTTAAATTCCTACACAATGCAGCATAGATCGTCAAGAAATGAGCACATTCATAAACTTACGTCGCTTTAGCTTTTCTCTTACCAATAAATCACCAGCTTTCTTATTACAACCGGTAAATTGATACATAAACATTAAATAATGGCTGCAAAACAACACACAGAAAGTTTAAGCGCTCCTTGCGGACATCCAAGTGCCAGGTATAAACACAGTGTATCATTACACAAGTTATAGATATCTGTCTATTCAGAAATAAAAAGAAAATCAATGCGATGGTTATAGATATCGAAAATACTACCAAAACAGGCCAAGAACAAGGGGTAACTGGTTGGTCTGGCAGGTACATCTCGTACCCGACCAATGACAACTCATGAAAGAGCGAAAGTCTAACAAACGTGAAATCAACTCCTTTCAACGTTCTAATTCACAGTAGTTTCTTCTCTATCATCTTTGATAAGCTGAGAAGTAAATCGAACCCAGTTCTAATCTACCTACATATCTAGACAAAACTCCAGTTACGTTCTAACATGAAGAATAGTGGTCAAGAATCCAAACACACAGTACATCATAAAAAACGCATCCAGCTGAAAAAGAAAAAGCAATCAAAAACACCATTACCATTACAAAAAAAAACAAGATATAAACAAAACCCAAGGAATTTCAGTGGGCAAGACAGTAGTTTACCTATCTGCAACAATTTAATAGCTCGACCACAATTTCCACACGTTCAGATATTCAACAAGAACAACAAGGAGCAAAAAACACTATAAATTACACAGAGAGAGGCGATAATGGTGAGGTGAGATTAAATGGGTAATAAATATGATACCGCCGAAAATAGATCTACCACGTCGTACGGCTAACAGACTTATTCCCGCCTAGATTTTACGCGCGCGTCACCTAATCACTCGAAAACAGATAAGGGTTGGGGGTCGTTTGCCCTCTTGCCTAGGTCAAGAGGGTAATTTCCATGTTCCAGGTGTAAGTAGCATCAAAAGGGTGATATGTAGTGTGTGTTTTTGTGAGTAATCAATTTGGCAGAGTAACAGTAGATATGTAAGAAATCGATACCTGTTCTTGAGTACCTTAGCAGTATTTATAGGCTTCCGTCCTTGGACAGTTTCCAAAGCGGTTGAGACCCACGTTCCGTGATTCCAGGGGTCGAGCTCCCTCGTTGCCCATGATGGCATATCTTCTTGATGGGCGGGTTTTAGACGATTATCCCTCCCACGTTCGGTTAATGTGATTATGGAAGTTACATTGGTTTGGTGTCTGCTTTTCCGAAGAAAGTATCCCTGCCCTCGGTCAATTTGCCCGAGGGACCGAGCCCGAGCTCTCTCTTTTTTTCTCGATGGGATCTGCTGGGGCGCCCTAGGGCCGGGTGTCCTCGGGATGTAGAACCGAGGGAGCTTCAATGTCCTACTTCCTATGGATTCGGCCTTACAGTCCCGAGGCACGTATCCATGGTGAGATCATCTCCTAGCAAGGTATTGGGTCGGTGAGATTGGTCGGTATTTTGCCACGGGTCGGTTAGCCCGAGGGTAACAATAGTCCCCCCTTCGAATAGTCCAAAAGAAGTATGGTGAATTTTGGACGTTTTTGTGAGGCAGTGGCAAAATATCCGAGTCATCGTGGTTCCGGAGGCTGCTGTTGGGCTTTGCTTCGTTCGCTTTCTCTCGGTATGGGCCTACCATCTCTTCCTGAAAGGTTTTAAACATCGTTTCATATTCCTAGCTACGTGTCGCGTTTGTATTGGTTGGTTCTGATGGACGTCTGGGCGGGAATTCTGGCGCCCGTTCTGAGACTTGACGTGGGCTGGCGACGCGGTTCCTTTCTGCCCGTTGATTAAATTCTTATCCAAAGGCCCCGATTGATCGGATGGGCCCCTATATATACCCCACTTCCTCCTCCATTCACCTTCTTCACCTTCTCTCACTACTCTCTCTCCTCGCGAAGTTCCCGAGTTCCCGAGCCTTCCTGCTTTCATTCCCCGCCTTTAGGTCTTTGTAAGTATTTTCTTCCCTTAGCTCTTTTTCCTGCCTAGATATGTCTTCTGATTCCGGTGAGGGTCCCCCATATTTCTTCGGGTAGCTTTTCCGAGGGCTCAGAGGGTTCGGTAGTAGTGGTAGTAGTTCTTCCAATAGTAGTAGTGATTCTTTTGAGGGCTCGGGTAGTCATGTAGTTAGTGTGGGAACAATTCTCGAGGGAATGAGGGAAGTCCCCGGGGTTCTTCCCTGAGTATAGGTTCCGTAGATTCTGAAGCCACCCATTTCGTCTCCTGTTGTTCCCAACCCTCCATTATTAGGAGCCGATTCCTCCTCGGGAGATGACTTCCCCGGACCAGGACCCTTTCGTCGGGCCTTTAGTGCTTGGGTTAGGGAAGTCGAAGCTTTTAGAGCTGGTCGTCCCCGGTGTTCGCTGGCCACCAATCAAGGTTTCTACTTAAAGCCGCGGATCTTCCTAAATTGCAGTCTGTCTCCGGTATGCCCCGGGACTTTGAGGTTAGAATCCCTTCTCCTACCGATATAGCTAGTTTCCCCCCCCCCCCCGAGGGCTTCGGTACATATTTTTCTTGATCAAGTAGAAATGGGTCTTAGGTTTCCGTCCCCCCGATTCATTGTTGACATCTGTAATACTTTGGGGTCTGTCCTGCTCAACTGCCCCCGAATTCTTTTAGTCTTCTTCTTTCCATGGCTGTTATTTTGAGCCATTATCGCTATACCCCCTCGTCCCAATGTTATTAGCCTTTCTGAGGCTAAACAAGAAGGAGGAGGGAAAATTTTTCTTCTCCCGACCCGGAGACCTGACCTCATCCGGGTAACCCTTCTTCTCATAAGGGATGGGTGAGCAGTTTTTTCTTCGTTAGGCCTCCTGCTGATTGTGGCCGAGCAAGAGTTGATTCCTTTTTCTTGGAACGACAATGCCTCTACCTCTAATTTCACTTCCTCCCGAGCCTCCTGCTCGGGTAGAAGCATTCCTAGGCAGAGTGGGTAGCCGTCGGTATTACGCCAAAAAACTTCGTAATGAAGAACTTCTCTGTGCCCACGGGTTCTCCTCAAAAGCCGTTCTCCTCACCGGAACTATAGGTATATAGCCAGATCCCTACTGTGCCTTTGCTTCGGTCTTGAGTACCTCTAACAGTCTTTCATTCATTCTTGTAGCTGAAAGGATGTCTTTGGCCGAGGTCATCGCAATTGCTGACGAAGAGGATGAGGATCTTCCCCAGCCGAATCCCAAGGAACTGCCCCTAATACCCGTTCCAAGAGCAGGGCAAGGCTCCAGCTTCCTCCTCGGGGCAAAAAAGTCTGCGCCGAAGCGAGCGGCTCCTTCCCCGAAGGGGCCTCGGCGAAAAGAACCCGAGCTTCTTCAGTCAACCTGCTTCCTCTTCCCCGGGGGACACCATCGCGTTGGTCGGGCTAAGCAACCTGCCTTCTTTAACAACTGATCGACACGTGGTGTATTGTGCAAGTGCGACAAGTGATAAATAAACGTATACTAAATTACTATCACCGACGTGCGATAGGCAGTGGACCTATCGTTTGTAGTGCAGGCAGAGTGAGTAAACGAGTATCGAACACAAGGAATAAATCAAGTACTAGTAATGACCTAATCGACTCGATATTTAGCCTAAAGAAAATACGCAAATTGTTTGACGACTCAACCTAACAGACCACTCCTAATTCAATCAGAAATTTAAAGGACGCGACTAACTGATATGAGAGTTTTCAGATGATAAAGACGTGCTCGGGATTCGAATCCCGCTAGCTATTTACAGCTAAGACAATAAAATCGCTCCTAAGTGCTTAAGACTAAATCGCAGTAATTTCCTGCCCGCTCGCGAGTTTGCTGTCGCCCTAAACGCTCGCGGGAATCTAAAATTCACGAATTACTAACGCGAGGATCGAGTATTTGCTTTCGCCCTATACTCGAATCCTATCTTCTATGAACGGCCTAAACGTTATTTAGCTGTCGCCCTAAACGTTTTTCCATACAATCACTTTAACACATAGACATATTAAAGCAACGAAACATATTCATAGAACGATAAATAGTCAATAGCACAAAGTTCACGATAATATATGTCTTAACTACGAATTATCCTAGCGTTCATCTAATCCCAAACACAACGGGATTTAGCTACTCATAATAAAGGGAAAAACTACGAAAGAATTGAAAGATAAAGCCGAAGAACTCATGATCTTTCCTACTGATGAATCTGGGGTGATCTCGGAGAAAGATCTTCGTTCTTCGTTAATTCGGCGTGGATTCTTCGTTGATCCGTCTCTTGCGCTTCGGGACGGGATTTCCTGTTCTTTTCGCCCTAATTTCGTCTCTGGATGATTGGGAATTGATCTCTGGTCGAAGTCCCCTCTTTCTGAGTCGAATTTGGGCTTTTATGAGAAATTTCGCACTGGTCACCGGCCTGGGACATGGGTCGTCACGGCCGTGACCATCACCGACTCTACGCGAGAATATCGAAACTATGCGTCACGGCCAAGTGCATCGATGGTCACGGCCGTGACCATCATCAGTGGGCTTCTCTGCCTAGTGTCACGGCCAGACGCAATGGGTGTCACGGCCGTGACCTTCTCTTTCCAACTCTCTGTCAAGTGTCACGGCCAAGTGCAATGGGTGTCACGGCCGTGACATTCTCTTTGATTAGCCTCTGCCCCTTGTCACGGCCTAGTGCAATAAGTGTCACGGCCGTGACCTTCTCTTTGATTAGCCTCTGCCCCTTGTCACCCGGCCTAGTGCACTAGGTGTCACGGCCGTGACCTTCGCCAGTTTTCACTGTTTTCGCCCGTTTTGCCCCGTTTTCGCTCCTTTTCGCCCGAAACTCGTCCTAAGCTCCTTTAATATGAAAATAAGTGTAAATATGACGAATAAATGCATAAAATGATTGCTAGAGCTCTATTATATCCCAATTAAATACTACGATAAACGCATTGAAATACGTTTATCAAACCTCCCCACACTTAAGCATTTGCTTGTCCTCAAGTAAATTAGAATTCAGAGAAGGCATCTAGTCAGAATAACGGCACGATTGTTCACAATTCATCATCAAAGCATAGAAAGCACGAAACGAAATCAAGCAAACAATCATGAATATCGCACTAATGACCTGCACCTGTCAACCTGAGCTTCCTAGCACTGCAAATCGAGACCCATACCTCACAAGGATTCACTAAATTCACTCAAGTGTATAGGCTAGCATATGATGAGTCACTCAATTCGTGCACTAGTCCAACCCCTACCATAAACTTGTAAGTAAATCGCATCTCTACTATTCAAAGTGACAAGTATAAATCTGAGGGTCTTTTCGGGGGAAACGGGTCGAATAATCATGAAGCGGCAAGCATAAATAATGAACACTTAATCTTAGAGCTAGGACACGTAATCAAAACTTATCAAAGAACACACATGATCGAACAGACAGTCACACGTCCCAACATAAGACTCGACGTTCTCGCTCCGAAATCCTAGACTTTTCTGCTCGACCCTCTCAACTCAGTCCCCTTTCATTTTCTGCCCTTTCACCTTAGTTACGTTCTACTTTTATGCACTGCCCTTATTCCCTAAAACATCAAGGTTCGGCTTTTGTCGCAAAGAATACATCGTCACAGCGAATGCCGTGTACCTAGGGATACTTATTACCGAGACCTATATCTTGCCAAAGGGTTATGGGCAGGCTTATGCAAGGGATCGGGTCATTTCAGAAAACGGTCGAGTAATGGACGAGTCATTTCACGAATAGCAGAGAAGAACATCAAATCATACACTGAAACGGTAACTCTCAAGTTCAACTTCTGCTCTATTCTAATCAACTCAGGCTCATTAAATCTCTGGAGGTTTATTCGGGTCAGTGGCTTCTATAAAATACGAGGTAAGCAATGAATAGGCTCAGGCTCAACGTGGCTAACTAATGGGGTTCGTCATGGTTAAGAAAATTTTTGGCCCTGGACTTGATTCCTAATGCCCTCATCATTTTCACACTAGCACACCAAAACAGTTTCAACACGCATCAGACAGGCAAATTCTAGAGAGAGATAGGCTAGGCACGTCACACAACCAAGAAAAAAATATGAGCATACGCTCGTCAGGCTCAAACTCTCACACGAAACAGGTTTATGTGTACGGATCTCTCAAAACAGTGCTATATCTATTCAGGCAGATAAGATTCATCAGTCATGCATGTCCTAATTGCTCACAGAATTTCATAGAATGCAGACCAACTCGAGATAAGCGCAAAAATCGTGCCTGAATTCAATAATCCATGCCTTTCAACGAAATTTATAGCTCACAGCTCACAAACACGTCATAAAAAATTCAAAAATTTCCCTCCCCACACTTAAGTCTGACGTTGTCCTCAACGTAGAAATTGAATAACGAAAGGAAATGTAGGTGTAAGAGAACGAAACTCCCCTGACGGTAGATGTTGACGTGGTCGTGACTAAACGCGCGATGATTGTCGTATCGTGACTCGTGGTGCCTGACATGACTAAAAGAAAAATTAAACGTAACAGAAAAATGAATGATAATAATAATAGACATAATAAAAAAAGGAAATACTAGATAGATAAAACCTGGGTTGCCTCCCAAGAAGCGCTTCCTTTACCGTCTTTAGCCGGACGTGCTTTCGTTCGCTTAGGGTGGCTGAAAGTCGAGATACATCATCTCTTTTCCGCTTAAGTTTCCCTCGCTTCCATCCATGCCTTGGAGGTGTCGCCTTTCGCCGGGCAGCGGTTTCAACTCTAGTGGCGATCGCTCCTTGACTGGGCTCTTGTCCTTAACTTCTTTGCTGCTCTCGTCGATGGTTATAATGGGTTCGTCGATCTCCTCCCCACACTTATCGATTTCCATAATCGTGTGCCTATCATGCTTGCTGACCTGTGACAGACTTTGCACAGAAAAAGAAAATCGCGCTCAAAGACATCTAAGAAATAGTATTTAACATCTTGCTCGTTGCTCTTTGTCATCGAATCAGCCATATTGAATGTAACTTTTTCGCCGTCTACTGTCAAGGTTAATGTTCCATTCCTAACATCTATCATGGTCTCGCCTGTAGCTAAGAATGGTCTACCTAGAATTAATGGAACATTTTCATCCTCGTCCATGTCTAAGATCACAAAATCAGCAGGGATAACGAACTTATCGACCTTAACTAGAATATCCTCGATAACACCTAGGGGTATTTTAATGATCTATCGGCCAGTTGAATACTCATTCTAGTGGGTCGTGGTTCACCTAATCCTAAGCGCTTAAACATGGAGTACGGCATTAAATTTATACTAGCGCCTAGATCAGCTAAAGCATGCTCAACAACTAAATCACCTATACGACAAGGAATAGTAAAACTCCCTGGGTCCTTGAGCTTTTTCGGTATCTTGCTCTGGAGTATCGCCGAGCACTCTCCTCGTAGGTATACCGTGGAGACATGTTCGAGCTTTCGTCGATTTGTCAGCAAGTCCTTCAGGAACTTCGCGAAACTGGGCATCTGCGTAATAGCTTCAACAACGGTAAGTTAATATGTAATTCTTTGCACATACCCATAAATCTACTGAATAGCGCCTCGTCTTTGTCCTTCTTTAACCGTGTTGGATAGGGAACCTTCGCTGGTACGGCCTCACTGGTGGTTGCTCGATATCCCTCGCTTTTTCCTTTTCGGGTGCGACGTTCTCCTTTGTAGGTTGGACCTTCTCTTTTCAGGTGCAGCTTCCTTCAAACGAGCTGGGTACGGGATCTTCGGCTGGTACGGCTTCACGAATGCTCGCACCTTTTCTTTGTCATCCTTGGCCTTCTCGACTCTGTCGCCCTTGCTTTCCTCTACTTCTGGCTCGTCGTGGCCCTCGAAATGGACTTTCTCCTTTGAATTCTGCTTGGCGGGAGCTTCTTGTAATCCTCTCCCGCTCCTCAGGGTTACCGCATTACAGTACTCCTTGGGGTTTGTCTCGGTGTAGCTTGGATTGATCCTTGATTTCGGCCCGCCATCTGCTTTGCTAATTGCCCCACTTGCTGCTCCAACCTCTTGATTGAGGCATCTGTATTCTGAGCACGGATGTCATTCGCCTCCATGTACTCCTCCATCTTTGTCATTCGGCTTTCGTGGGCTGCGGTTGTGCTGCTGAAATTCGTGAGGAGCGCCTTCATCATATCCTTCATCTCCCTCATGTCGTCGGATCCTCCCGCGGGCGCATTCTGGTACTGTCGTGATGGCCCGTTTTGGAATCCGGATGGTCTGGGCTGAAATCCTGGCGGTCCTTGGCCCTGATGATTCTGATTCCCGTACGCCAAGTTAGGATGAGCCCGAGGTTGGAAACTCCGCTGGCCTCCTTGGTAGTTGCCCATATAGTCGACGTGCTCCAATGACTGCCCAAGTTGGCATTCTGAGGTCTCGTGGGCAGCGCCGCAAATTCCGCACAAGGGCACGTACGGCGTGTGCTGCGTCGGTGTGGTGGTGGCTACGGCGTTCACGGGCTTTGCGCCTGCCCAGACTTGGGAAGTAATGCGCCAATCACCGTCTGCAACTGGGAGTTCGTCGAGGCAAGTTGCTGCTGAAGCGCCTCGATCTTGGCATTAGTGGCTGTCTCTTGGCTAACTCCAAATACACCGGGTGTCTTCATCCTGGTATTGCCCCTCATGAAGCTGTTCCTTGAATAGTCCTCGATTAAATTCCACGCGTCGGTGGCATTAAGCTTCACGAGTCCTCCTCCTGCGGCTCCGTCTAACATATGAACAGTCTGATCGTTGAGCCCCTCATGGAATCGGTTGATCTGGGCTGCCTTCGACATCCCGTGCTGCGGGCACCTCTTTAATAAGGCCTTATAACGCTCCCACACTTCGTACAGGTTCTCTGAGTCCTTCTGGTGAAATAGGGAAATCTCCGTCTTCAGCCGTAGCACCTTCGTCAGTGGGAAGTAATGGTTGATGAAAGCGGCTCGCATCTCCTCCCAGGTGGTGATCGACCTTGGTGGCAACATATCCAACCAGTCCCTTGCTCTGAACTTGAGTGAGAATGGGAACAGCATCAACTTGATTGCATCGCCCGGGACCCCATTAATCTTGATGGTGTCTGTCACCGTTAGGAATGCCTTAAGATGTGAGTAAGGGTCGTCGTCGGGATTACCCTCGAACTGGGCTGTCTGAAAATCATCTGAAGCCAGGAGTGCTTCAGTTCGAAGTTGTTATTCTCTATCGGCGGGATGACGATCGCCGATTCAGTACCGCCTAATGCGGCATTTTTGAGGAGGTCCTGAAGTGATGGTTCCTCCTCGGAAATGTTATGGACGGGCACTCGGTGGTCCGCCATGTCTACTTCTGTGTAGGGACTATCTACGGCTGCCTCTACACGTGAATTCTGAATGGATTCCTGCGAACTATCCTCTGAATAGCTAACTAAGTGGTCCTGAGAGCTAGTGGATGCTCCTTCGGTATCGTACTTAAGCTTCCTTCGCAACTTTCGTTCGAAATCCGGGTCGGCTTCAACGATGGGACCCGATGGATGGCTTCGGGTCATTCACCGCTGAATCGCACCTTCAATGAGTGAGAAATAAAGATTAGCGAAAAGTAAACAAATACGATGAATAAAATACGAAATCAATAACGACGCAGGAAGACAACTAATGCAAATAACACAATTAACGCAAACAGTAAAAGCAAAGAAACGTCAAATCACAGTGGCTAAAGTACCGAACTACGGTGTTCCTAATATCAATTTATTTCCCGGCAACGGCGCCAAAAACTTGATCGACACTTGGTGTATTGTGCAAGTGCGACAAGTGATAAAATAAAAACGTATACTAAATTACTATCACCGACGTGCGATAGGCAGTGGACCTATCGTTTGTAGTGCAGTAGAGTGAGTAAACGAGTATCGAACACAAGGAATAATCAAGTACTAGTAATGACCTAATCGACTTGATATTTAGCCTAAAGAAAATACGCAAATTGTTTGACGACTCAACCTAACAGACCACTCCTAATTCAATCAGAAAATTAAAGGACGCGACTAACTGATATGAGAGTTTTCAGATGATAAAGACGTGCTCGGGATTCGAATCCCGCTAGCTATTTACAGCTAAGACAATAAAATCGCTCCTAAGTGCTTAAGACTAAATCGCAGTAATTTCCTGCCCGCTCGCGAGTTTGCTGTCGCCCTAAACGCTCGCGGGAATCTAAAATTCACGAATTACTAACGCGAGGATCGAGTATTTGCTTTCGCCCTATACTCGAATCCTATCTTCTATGAACGGCCTAAACGTTATTTAGCTGTCGCCCTAAACGTTTTTCCATGCAATCACTTTAACACATAGACATATTAAAGCAACGAAATATTCATAGAACGATAAATAGTCATAGCACAAAGTCACGATAATATATGTCTTAACTACGAATTATCCTAGCGTTCATCTAATCCCAAACACAACGGGATTTAGCTACTCATAATAAAGGGAAAAACTACGAAAGAATTGAAAGATAAAGCCGAAAACTCATGATCTTTCCTACTGATGAATCTGGGTGATCTCGGGGAAAGATCTTCTTCTTCGTTAATTCGGCGTGGATTCTTCGTTGATCCGTCTCTTGCGCTTCGGGACGGGATTTCCTGTTCTTTTCGCCCTAATTTCGTCTCTGGATGATTGGGAATTGATCTCTGGTCGAAGTCCCCTCTTTCTGAGTCGAATTTGGGCTTTTATGAGAAATTTCGCACTGGTCACGGCCTGGGACATGGGTCGTCACGGCCGTGACCATCACCGACTCTACGCGAGAATATCGAAAACTATGCGTCACGGCCAAGTGTATCGATGGTCACGGCCGTGACCATCATCAGTGGGCTTCTCTGCCTAGTGTCACGGCCAGACGCAATGGGTGTCACGGCCGTGACCTTCTCTTTCCAACTCTCTGTCAAGTGTCACGGCCAAGTGCAACGGATGTCACGGCCGTGACCTTCTCTTTGATTAGCCTCTGCCCCTTGTCACGGCCTAGTGCAATAAGTGTCACGGCCGTGACCTTCTCTTTGATTAGCCTCTGCCCCTTGTCACGGCCTAGTGCACTAGGTGTCACGGCCGTGACCTTCGCCAGTTTTCACTGTTTTCGCCCGTTTTTGCCCCGTTTTCGCTCCTTTTCGCCCGAAACTCGTCCTAAGCTCCTTTAATATGAAAATAAGTGTAAATATGACGAATAAATGCATAAAATGATTGCTAGAGCTCTATTATATCCCAATTAAATACTACGATAAACGCATTGAAATACGTTTATCAAGTTCCTCTTTCATCCAGATTCTGGCTTCAACTGTTTGCATATTTCGTCGAGTCAGTCCAACACATAAATTCCTTCGATCTCAATCAAACCCTCACATATGAACCCGTATTGACCAATCTGCATGCTATCAAACGCCTCTCAAACTCAACTCGACGAAGCAGGTCCATCAACAATCGTTCCCCCTGACGATCCTATTGAGCCGGAGCATGAACAGGAAGTGAGCGACTCAGAAGCTGATGACATTGGCGGCGGATTAGGAGATCTACCGGATCCTGTTGATGATGAAGATGATGATGACCGAATGTCGAACATCAACCTACTTCGTCACAGATGCTACTTCGTCACAGATGCAAAGAGAACTACATCCAACTGTACCATTTTACGAGACTTATGAGATGGCTCTAGAAGCAAATGTGATGACTACGGAGGACATGGTTCATTTTACGATGACAACGAAGGTCAACTTGGCGTTAAGATGATCTTTCCAGAGCAAATCACATTTAAAAAGTGCAGTTAATGATTACTCACTACATGCAAGAAGAGAATACCGGGTTTGGAGAGTAACAGCGCATTATGGCATATTACCTGCAACCATAGTCCAAATGCGTGTGGAGGCTGCGTGCATGCCACAAAAGAAGAAAGGTTACTGGATGATAACAAGGTATCCTGGTGAGCACACGTGCTTGATGAATGAGTTGCCGACACACATCGCAACATATCTCCAGACGTTATTGCCGAGATGTTGATATCCGTCGTTTGGGTCAATCCTCAATATCTTCCAAAGGATGTGATACAAAAGTCAAAGATAGCCACGGCTACAAAATTTCTTATCTTCAAGCGTCGCGAGTTTAAGCGTGCGATGAGGATCGTATATGGCACGTGGGAGAGTTCTGCCAAAACTACTAAATTCATGAAAGCCCTACAAGCACAAAAATCTGGACACGATTGTGAGGTGGGACATATCACAAACAATAATCAGAATATTCTACGGTATGTTTTCTGGATCTTTAACCTTGCATAGACGGTTTTCAACATTGTCGAAGGGTAGTATGTGTAGACGGAACTCATCTTTACACGAAATATAAGCACAAGATGTTGATTGTTGCGGCCTTGATGCTAACCAGAATGTTTTTCCCACTAGCCTTCTCGATCATGGATGAAAAACCCGTGAATCTCGACACTGGTTTGTGCACTTATTGAACGTTCACGTGTTGAAAAATGAGGAAGTATGTTTAATCTCAAATCGTCATCATGGGATAAAATCTGCTTAGAATTGCTTTTAAGAGAAATTCAATTAGAGGGTTTATCGTTTTGCCTTCGACATGTCAAATCTAACTTCTATAAGATTTATAAGACCAACGGTTAAAGTACCTATGTTATCGAGCGGGCATGGCACATACGGAGTTGAAGTTTAAGCGAACGATGGATCAAATTAAGGCAATCAATGAGAAGGCTTGAAGTGGCTTGATAAAATCCGAAGGAGAAGTGGACGATCGCGTTGATGGGGGTCGTCGTTGCGGTACCATGGCGACCATATATCAGAGGCATTAAGTGGAGTCTTAAAAGGAGCTCGATGTCTACCCATAACTCCAATTGTCCAGTTTACTTTCCATCGCATATCACATATTTTTTGACAGGTATCAAGAGCATGCCTTGCGATGGAGAATTCAGAAATAGCACACGGTCATCTTATGCCACGAGAAAGTATCGTGATTGGAGCAACGACTCAAGAAGCCATACGGTGAGAGAATTTGATTATGCGACAAGGTCCGCCGAGGTCTAACCAGGTATTTAAGTGGACGGGGATCTAAGACGTACGTGGTGGTATTGAGTGATCTTCAGTGCTCATGCGCTAACTGGAATATGTTCAAAATACAATGTCACTTGCACAAGCAACTTGTTGTAGTTTTGGGCTTAATAGTGCTTCAATACGTTGCCGCGATAGTAAAGAGCTTATTTGAGAACTTATGAGGATCGCTTTGTTTCTTTGGACGACGAGCGTTATTGGGATGATGCCGAGTTTCAGTTGTTCCACAATCCGCAACGTAGAAATCGAAGGGGAGCCGGAAGGAACCGAACGACGAGGATTACAAAATGAGATGGATAGATACGAGAGGCGTGCAAGACAAAGAGGTGACAAGGCTAAGTAAAAATATTTTGAAAGTTGAAGTGTCTGTTTATGTTTGTTTAAGTAATTTTATTTGCTTGGTTTGCTTCGAGAATGTCGAGTTTTATGTGTGTAAGTAATTTATTTGCAATGTAATGTTTGGTTTGCTTCAAAAAATTTCGTAACTATTTTATTTATTACAAAATTTTATTCAAATATAAAACAAATAAAAATTTTGAGAAATCTACAAAAAAATTAACTATGTTAACTATTTATTCAAATACTTACAAAATTTTTTACGAAAAAATTTCGAGAAAGTAAAAAAATTCAAAAAATTTGGAATTTTACCTATCTTATTTACTAGACAAGTTTTATTTAATACAAAACAAAAAAGCTAAGAAAGGGAAAAATTTAAGTTGAAAGCGCCACTTGGAGTGAGGCGCCACTCTAAACGCGCCACTCTAATCAACTATATTATAACAATTGTAAATTTGAATTGGAACATTCATCTTAGGACCGTTGTAGGAAGGCTATGTACACTCACTTTAGGACAACAATACCCCAATGTAAAAAAGGGTATATTACTAGTCAGACCCTATTAGCCAAGTTTCAACATAGTTCAGGCCCCATATAGTTTTAACTTAGGCCCAAGGACCAAATACCGAGAATATAAGTTTTAAGGACCTAGGTGACAGGAAATGACATTTTCTATCCTTTATAGTTGCGAAAAAATTACACCATTTTGCATCATCTCTTACGTTCGACTTTCGTTGCTTTTAGGACTATAATACCGACTGAAATCTCGTCGTTAAGGTGCAAATAAGATGGATCTGACTTCGTTTTCTCATGGGTACTTATAATCATCGAATAATTTAATAATTTAAGCGAAATTATTATGATAATCTAGTTCGAAAAAAGCGATTATAAATGGGTCAAATATCGATTTAATGGCTGATTAACACGAAATTGAGTGAATTTGATCATGAGTCTTAATAATTAACGAGAATTAGTGAGTTTAGGAAAGAAGTAGTGAAGAATTTTGATGTAAAGTACGTATATTGAATATTTTGTGAACACGATAACTGGGTAACAATTTATGCAACTTAAGTAACAAATGTGATACCGGTAGTAACAGATATAACCTATACAGTAACTGATCGTTGAACAAAAGTAACAATGTCCAAAAACAGCTCTGTTACGAAAATCATCAACGATTCTAATATAAGGTTAAAGTCGCGGAAATGTCGATGTTATTGACCGAATTAGGTTAATTAGGTTTATACTGAAATATTACTTCAAATCGAATTCGAAAATTAGTGGTGGAATCTCACTTCAATTGTCGAAAATTTCGAAATAATCGACCCTAATCACATTATAAAATAGTACCTGACTAACAGAATACTGAAAATAAATAACAACTTTATGTTATCGAATACCAAACCACTAACATTAAGTAACTACAGAATTATTACAGATAACGAATTTGTCCGAAAAATAACAATCTGGAAAATATATTTTAGCAATAAAATTTGATAACTCTCAATTGAATCGAAGAATTAGATGAGCAACGACGGCCCGACGACCAGCGACGACGACCAGCATTATTCGAAGAATTCACCGACGACGACAATGGCCAAGAAATCGCAGAAATCAAAGAAAGCGGCGAGCCATCCCACGAGCGAAGAGCAGCGACGACCATGAGGAGCGAAAAATACCACGACTCTGGCCGAGAAATCGAAGAAAGCAGCAACGCAGAAGGAAAAAAATCCCACGACTTTGGGTACGCGTTGTTGAAAGACGATGTTGGTACGTGGGATGAAATCAACACCACCGGCGACATCCGATCATATCGGGTGCAAATCTTAGCCGGTTTGTTACATTGCTGCTATGTATGTCTGAGACTGATTGTATGATGTATCTTTTGAACAAATTTAGCTTCAGTTGCTGAACTTGTGTGCATGATTCTGGTTATTTCTTCTGTTGTTTGCTGAAAAAACGCTATATTGTTTACTGTTTTTTTTGAAGTAACAGTTTAACCGTCATCAGAAACAATTTGTTGGGATAAAGTAACAGAAATTGACATATGGCAACAGGTAACAAAACATGAGTAACAGAATAGCTATTCAAAATAACATTTTAACATGTAATCAGTTTACTTTATTATTTTTAAATTTAATATTGCAAACACTTTACATTCACTAAAATATATGAATTGACCAAGTTTTAGATAAAAATATATTCGTTTAGTTTGTGATTTTCGTGGAGATAATGTTGAGATGAAGAAGTTGAAGTATATAGTATGAAGAACAAGTAACACTCTTCTTGAAAGGATGATCATGCTTCTACCAAATTGATTCAACTTCCACAAAATGTGTTAGAAATGAACTATTGGTTGTTTATTACAATCTATATGGTCGACCTAAAACAAAATGATATATCAAAATTAATGACATATTCGATTAATCTTAATCACAAATGCTATACTGTTTACTGTTTTTATGCAGTAAGACGGTTTAACCGTGATCAGAAACAATTTTCCGGATAAAGTAACAGAAATTGACATATGGGTAACATGTATACACATCACTAGTAACAGAATAGTTAGACAAAATAACGATTAACATAAATGATTCAACAAAATTAATGACATCTTCAACTAATCTTAAACGTGATATATTCATTAAATATATGATTTTACGAAGTTTTAGATAAAAATATATCAGTTTAGGTTATGATTTTAATCACATATTCTAATTCACAAACTATAATAGTTCTGGTAACATATAAACATATACTAGTACAGTTTACACATATCGGTAACAGATAATCTATGCTTGATTTTATTTACTCTCCCGCCCAAAATTCATCTCATTCTGGTTTTCCCGCCTGAAATTTCACGGAAATTTAGTAACAAATTTAGGCGGCATAGTAACAGAAGCGTATTTACTAGTAACAGATCCTGATAATTTTGAATATAATGGCGTAGCAAAAAAATACCCAAATATAGGATCAATCGTATTTTTGCGAAATTAAATGACGAACATTGAACGAACGACCAAACAGGTGCCGCACCGAGCTGTCCTACTATGGGTACTTCGAATTAAACATATTAGATGTAATCGTTGCCCAAAACGCTTTGATTTCATCTTATTTCCGCAAATTAGAACCCTACACATGGTAACAATTTTTATAGTTTAATAACGGTTTTGATACTGCTAGTAACTGCTTTGATACGGCAATACCAGATTTCATACTCCGAGTAACAGTTTTTGACAGAGCCGAAAATATACCCAATTATTAGGGTCGACCGTATTTTCGTGAAATTAAAAGATGAACGCCGGACGAACGAGCAAACAATGCGCCGCACGAGCTGCCCATACTATGGGTACTTCGAATTTATACATATTAGATGTAATCGTTGCCAAAAAGGACTTTGATTTCATCTTATTTTCGCAGATTAGAACCCCAAATTGAAAGCAAAGATTCATTCAAATCTTACATATTGCTTCGTCAATACCACAATACATTCTACCTTACATGCTGATAGAGATTGGTTAATGGACATTCGAAATTTAGGACCTCGTTTAGTGTAAAAACGACATTCATAAAATAAATATTTTCTGTCGATAAAAATTTTCTGCATCGTAGTAACAGATGAGGGACAAAAAATAACAGTTTACCAGACGTTTATAACAATATTATCTAACTGCATAACAAAAAGTCGCGGGAAATAACTATTAGTTTAGTGTGTTAGGAAGGGCATTTACGTCAATACATATTTTTTGCTCCTTAACGCTGCCATTTTTGAAATAGTTTGGTCCTCAAAACTAATGTGGTTTTTCTGACAGGTACTGAAACCTAGAAACTTACTGACTTAGGACTGATCGCAAAATTCCACATGTAAAAACCACTGAAAGAATTCCTTACTTTAGGAATTTGCTCAGGGCGAAATAAATAATGTACTGTAATTTCCACCCATATATATCATAATCCTAATCATCACCTCGGCGGACCTTCCAATCGAATGTAGTCGTACATAACTCCGACGAACGGCCCGGCGGCTCGCCGCTGCGTCAGATAGATCGTATTTTCGCCGCCGACGAACTGCGACCCCGAAATGCCCACCGAGTAAAACCAGTACCTGCCATGAATTCCATGCCTAGCTATGGCGTTGTCCTTCCTATTAGCATCGTCGTAAGTGCGGCCGAGGACTACTCTGATCGTTGACCCTCACCTTGACGATTAGGACCAAGTCAAGTCGAGCAATTGCTTGCCGTAAGAAAAAAAGGACGAAAAAAAGAACTGTTGAAATCGCTCCGACGACGTACTTGAACTTCTGCTAATTAGCAGATGCTAATGCGATCCTTAGCGTGTACGTCCCTTTTGGATCTACGTTTTCAAGGCGAAAGCGAACTTGCAGGTGGTTGGACTGTAGAGACCATCCTGTGTCTGAAACACAGATACAGAGCTGAGTTATGTCCGAAAATTGCGGTGTTGTACGAAGCGAAAACTGATACCTAGTCACTTGTGCGAAGAACCAATCTCTGCTGTAGTCGCTGGAGCCAACGGTGTAGATCAGATCCTCAGTGGGATATAATTCCGAGTATCTCTCCACAAACCATACTGCCTATACCTGAATAAGCAAAAGCAAAAGCAAAATGTTTGCTTCAATGGGGGTCAAAAGGGGGCAAGTAATCGCATGTAAGAAGAAGCATACTTGTCTGTGTGGTTGATGTATAGCTTGTTCTCAAGGCTAGGTTTGGATCGGGGACGTAAAACTCCGCCGCGTTCTATCGGGACGCCGATTTCCCAAAGGGTCGGGCCCGTTCTTGGAGGGTAAAAGACGATTTCGCCCATTTGAGCTTTCTTCCCGGGCTGGATCGTAACGTTGACGTCGTATTTGAAGTCCCGAGGATCTTCGGTACCCAGGCGTATAAGCTGTAAGTGTTCGATAAAATGCCTGAGATAGCGAAATAACGTTTTCGTCCGTTTTGGGTCCAAAACTGATATCCCTGTAGAAAGGAAAGAAAAAAAAAAAAAGAAAGAAAGAACGTTTTGTTTTCTTGCATGTTGATTCAACAAAGTGTCTGAAAAAATGTCGAAATGAGACGTAGAATTAGCTGACCTTAGCTTCGTCTTGCCAGGAACCTATGAGCCCAGGTGGGGCCAGCCCGACGAAGGCCGACTTTGCTGGTATGAGCCCTTTGCTATGTATTCGTCGCGGACCATTAGCCGCCCGGCGATGCTACCGCGATCGTTGGGATGGGGAAAATCTTCTGACCTTGGGAAATCGTAAGGCTTTCTTGGTTTCTTCTAACATCTAAGGTTAGTTAAAGAGAATGGTCATGAAAAGCATAACATTTACGAGATCGTTATGTTATATGAGAGCGTTATACTTGTCTCTTGGCGTCGTCCCAGAGTGATCTCGGGCTTTCTTCAGAGCCAGAGTTGAGATACACGAAGATGGGCCCGAAAACTTTCTCCATGGCTCTCCGTCGTCCAATCGTACGGCGAAGGGCGGGCCCAGAATAATGCCCCTTTACGAACATCTGCAGACAAGAAAAAATCAATTCATATTTCATGTCTGAGATTATTGTGTTTATACGGTTGGTACTTATTGGCTTACTGCTAACGACGTTGGCCCGACGTGGGACGTAAGGTCTGGCTTTGTCGGGCCCCCGGCCCGAAACTCTGCTCGGCGTTATTACCCAAAATCCCACGTTCTTGCTCGTGCTGGCCCAACCATGCACTCGATTTTTCTGCCTTCGAGCGAATACTGATACTTGTCGTCAACCTGGTAGTTTCCACAGATTAAGGTATTTTTCTCTCTGAAAAAATGAGTCTATTTATGAGTTTTTTGTGATTAAATTTTGACCTCTCCTTTTAATATGGGATTCTCGGGATTGGTGAGCAGCGTGGCCTCGGCGAACTGAAGCCTTCGGCCCGACGAACGGTCCTCTTCAGATGGCATGATTCGCTGCTTGTCGTCCGCTATAGCCATGTAATGGAACCTAAAAATTCATTGCAGTTTTATTTTTATTACATCAGTTTTTGAACAAAGCAATCCGTAGCATATAATATTATGTCTCCGATAAATCGATGTTATAAATATTACAGTTTATCCTCGAGCTTGAAAGCAATCCTTAGCTCGCCGATATCTAGGGCGGGCCATCCTTGTTGATGTTCAAATATAGCGTAAGAGTAGAAACCAGACGACCCTCGACGCACTATAAACCTGTTAATATTGCGCCACTATTACTACGATAGAAAAGCATCGAATAATTCATATCTCTAGATATCAAAATAACATTCATTGCATATTATATATATATATATATATATATATTTATATATACCTTTGTCGATGTTGAGCGGAGGGCTGCTATCGTCGGAAGTTTATAGTGTTTCATAAACGAGACTTCGACTTGATCCTCAGTTTCATCTATTCCCGAAATTTATCAGCGTGCAACCTGCGAAATTCGAATAAAGCGAAAATAATATAGGTTACGAAACGTAATATAAGTCGCAGCACTTCAGTTATTATATGTTGTTCTTTATTACATGTCGAAATGGTTTCCAATTTTTCGGGCCTGCTCCACATGATGTCCCAATACCTGCGTATATATGCATGCATGTTAATAACGCACGACACAGTACCTACGACGCGTTTTAAATAATCGAATAACAACAATTCGTAACGATTTTCTTATTACCCTCTTCTTGTTTCTTTAAGTCGAGATTCCATTAAGTTATCGACACCTTTGTACGATACGCTGGCGACCATTCCAGTCGGTTTTGTTAGGGTAAGTTTTGACAATGCCATTGTCGATCTCCACCTGTTAATTAATTAATGTGCGATTAAGATTAAGGAATCAGTTCATTGTTATTTTTGTATACAAAATAAATAATATTTTTGAAATAATTATGAAGAAGACCTCTTACATGCTTATCCGATGTAATTAGTTTAACTGGAGGAGGCGTTGAGGACTTCTGATGTCTCCAAGAAAACCAACTGTATTGTTGAATATCAGTTAAACACTAATTTCCATTAAAGTTCACACATATTGAAGATAGGTGCGGGTAATAAATAAATTGATATGATGATAGTGTGGGTTTTTTTATTTATACAAAAAAATACTAATAATGGATTAGGTTGGGATTTCTAACTTTTCCACGAGTATGTATATCTTCCTAGAAAATAAGAGCATATAACACCGTCTGTGTGGTTGGGGACCTAATTTTTTCATCAACTGCCCAAGTTTGAAATCCAACTGCATGAAGTACTTACGAAATTAATTACTTTTATGTGTATCATATCGTATTACATATAATAGTGATCGCCTGCCGGACAAATGAAACTGGGTTTTATTTCATTCATTACATGCATGAGTTAATAGCACGACACAATTAAGTCAAGAAAACATTAATTGTAAAACGCGTATCAACATTGTAATAAAACCTTTCAATACACATTCGTTATTTCTTCCTTCTTAATCCGTTGGCCGATTTATACGTAACGCTGTAATTAGAGCACTAAGTCAGCTGTAATAAGAGTGTCGTCTGTGTCTTTATTATTACCATTTAAAACTTTAAAATAATGTACTTCAAGAAATTATACTGATGAGATATCTTTACCTTGCTGCATGAATCGTTGCACTGCAATCGACCAAGAAGAAACATAGTACGATGCTAAGCTTTCCAAACAACGTGGCTTATTTCCTCTCCTCATCATCGTTCCACAATTGAAATTCAAGAAACTAGAAATAAGAAATAAGGAGAAGAGAAATTTAAGCTAATATAAAGCATAACTGCAATCCGTTAAATGGAAAGAAAAAGAGAGAGACGAAGGAGACAATAACCTATAGCTATGACAGATACTATGAGTATTTGCTCGTAGAAGATGATGAAATTGGAACAAAGTATTTATTTTCCTACACGAGCTTTAGTGAATTAGGTTTTTCTTCAAGAGTAAAGTTGACGAAGATGGAGCAGTTCTCTTATTTATGATGATCTACTATGACACTGTTTTAAGTGGAAAGTTTCTGACTTAAGAGACAATATAAAATCGGATTACGACTTTGGGTATATTTATAATATTGATTTTGGTCAGAATCGGAATAAAACTGTAATGGAAATGTAATTATTAATATTGGAAAAGATGCAAGCTATAAGGAGATGAGAGTCCTATTAAGACTAAAAGAGCTTGACTTTAGTGTTGTATTAGGCGTCTAATTAGGTATAAATACGCTGTTTATTATAATTTATAATATACTAATACTTTTTTGCACACCCGTGCTTAAAAATTAATTATATTGAATTAATTTAAGTTTTGAAATTATAATTTTTAGTTAAGATGAAATATAATTTCTAAATAAAAAGAAACTTAGTTGTAGAGACATAAGTACAGTAAATAAAAAATTATGAGTGATTAATTATTAATTAAATTACAATAAGGGGCAAAATTGCCAATAAGTTATACATCCAATTGTGACAGTTTATATCGACCCCAAACCAATTATATAACAGTTAATCCGCGATACACAAAGAGGCGAATTTGCAGCAGACTGGATTTTCATTTATTTAATTTTTTCTCATTGTTTGTGATATGAATATCAGAATATGGGGTTTGGTCGTTGGTTTTACCTAATTTCATATTGTGGAAAAATATCGATGGTTTTTCATGCCTCTTTAATTAATTTTGTTGTGGTCAAGTATTTAGTGGAACTTGACCATTTGTTGAATTTACAAATTTCTGTTTGAATAGTGAAGGTGAGAATTTTAGACTTTATTAGGCATAGCGTATAGTTCGGCAGCCTACCTGGGAAAAGTTTTTATTTGTTTACGTTAATGAACAAATATTATAACAAAAAATGTTGACTTCATTTGTCATACATATATTAATGTATATAAATAGCTTTTATTGATCATATATTAATGTACATAAATAGTTTATTTGTGTGAATTTGGAATCATTTTAAAAATATTTAAAGTGGGATAGCTCGCTCCAACCTTTTTTCTTGTTATTTTCTGTTTTCTTCAAATCTAGATAATCTTGGGTATATTGACTTAAAATTTCAAAAATTCTGAATTATATCCTATTAATCATAATCAGAAAATTAAGGGAAAACTATAATTTTTGTACTAACTTTACGATTTTCGATTGAGTTATTATGTGTGATAATTGCCAAAATAGATCAGTAACTTCATATGTCTTGATCATTTTTCGAACAAAATATCACACGTCATAGTATTAAAAATTAGTAGCCAAATCGGAAGATGTCTCGAAAATTCAAATTTTTTCGACATATGAAGTTAATGACCTTATTTTATAAATCAATACAGTTGCCCAAAGTCGAAAAAATCCTATGTTTTACTAAAAGAGAAACATATATTTATGAAAAAATTAACGCACAGAATTTCTATCACTATAATAAACATTCTGAAGAATCATTCTAGAGCATCGTAGCTAAAGTCTAATCTCCCATATTTGTGGCTCTCCATGACACATGCCTCCATTACCTAAAATCAAGGGGAAATTTGTATTCAGTCCCTAGTCAGTAAGTTTTTGAATGGTTCACTTTCTGTCAGAATTCTTATTAGTTTAAAGGACCAACTTTCGAAAAATGACAGAGATAAGGCTTAAGAATATGTATTCACGAAAATATCATTCCTAACATATTGAACTAAGAGTTATTTTCCGGCGACTTTCTGTTATGAAAATTAGATTGTATTGTTTATAAACGTGAGGTTAACTGTTATTTGCCATCCCTTATCTGTTACTTCGATGCTGAAAATTGTTATCGACAGAGAATATTTATTTTATGAATCTCATTTTTACAGTGATCGAGCTCCAAAATTTCGAATGCCTATTAACCAACCAATTTCGACGTGTAAGGTAGTATATATTGTGGTATTGACGAAGCAAGATGTAAGATTTGTAATGAATTTATATATTTCTATTTAGGGTTTCTAATCTGCGAATTAGCTGAAATCAAAGCCGTTTTTTGCAACTATTACATCTAATATGTAAAAATTCGAAGTGCCCACGGTATTGCAGCTCGGTGCGGCACACTGTTTGCTCGTTCGTCGACGTTCACCTTTAATTCGCGAAAATACGGTCGACCCCAACAATTTGAGTATATTTTTTGTATCAAAACTGTTACTCGGAGTATCAAATCTCTTACCCTGGGTATCAAAATCGTTATTGAAGTTGTTACTGTTGGCCCTTATTTTACCAAACAAAGATCAAAAGATTGATTTGAATGTGTAAAACGTGAAGAACACCTTGAGTGTGTGTGTTAGTGTGTGTTTTCTTAATCTCACGTACAAGGTGGCTTACCTTCAATACTTTTGATAAAAACCCTAATTAGGGGTTATTTGGGCTTTATATACCACACTTGATTGGTATATTAAAGCCCAATACAAAACTATGACTAAATATCATAAGTTACCCCAACTATTACAACCCAACACATTACCCAAGATTACATAATTAAGGATGCTACAAAATATTCCTAACAATCTCCCCCTTAGCATCCTTTTTGCTTTGATGTCCTTTGCGTCTTCTTCTTCTTGGGTTTCTCCACAGCATCAATCGATTTCCTGAGTCCAAGTCTGAACTCGTAAGATCGTATCGTTCGTCGTAAGGATAATCGATCGTTGATGTTGATCAGCTTCTCGTACTTCTCCTGGGCTTCTGCTTCTTCGTTCCTTAGCTTCTCCAGAATCCATTCGAGTTTCACCCGAATAATCAGCAGCGTCCCATCGCTGAATTTGGCAATCTCGGATGCTTTCATCAGCCTCTTTTCTCCTTGTAATTGGTGTAAGACACGATGGATCGTTGTCATCATGATTATGTGGCCGTCACCAAGACTTGAGTCGGGGACTTCGAAGGATGGCTTCGTGAGATTCACCCTTTTCATGTTGCTTTCCACACCGCCATTGAATCGTGAGTCGAATTGAACTTGATTTGGCGCATCATGAATCGCTTAAGAGCAACGTAACCTACTTTCAAGTCTGGATTCTGGAGTGTTCCAAGAAATCTGAAGCTGAAAAGTATCCGATCAACATCTTCACCTCTGATGTAGGAGAGATCGCCTTCAGTCAGTTCCTCAACCGTTCCATCTTCTCGCTGCACTTTGTAGATTGGAAACTCATAGTAGTCGAGACGACCTCGCCGAACTCCCAAGATCTTGCTGATTCTGGGCTTTTCCTTCTCTTCTCTCTAAGAACGTTAACATCTGTATCTTTTGCTCTCCACACAAGCCCTCTACGAAGAGAGAGCAAGTATCGTATAGCAGTTGTTCTTGGAAGATGAGTTAGGCCTCTTAGACTCAGCTCGTCTAGCCCTTGATCCTATCCTCCTTCCTCCAAATCCTTCTCCGTATCTCTTCTTGATATGGAGCTATCACTTTGACATTCCCCACGGCGGCGTCTGTTCTTTTCCTTTTCGTCGACTTCGGGGGGGGCACTCCTTATCGACGACAACGTGTTTGAGAAGCTCTGGAAGTTCTGGAATTTCTGCTTCGTAGTCTTCACCTTCCTCGAGCTCATCATCGTCGATAAGTGCTAGGTCAACATTTGCCTTCATCGGAAGGTATCTGGCGTTTGTCCAGTAAGCCCTTGGCAAGGCTGGATGCATCGGCTTTGTTAACCAATCGTCGTTGAAGATGTACTTCTCTACCGCTGAGTGTGTGGTTGTAAAGTGTTTCGAGAGATAGAGTAGGTGAGGATGGAGGATCAGGGGAAGTTCTTGGGTTTGTAAGGCTAGGCAGTGATGGGACTCACGGTTAATGAGGCGGTCGTTTGGGTTGTATTGGTAGTAGTTCGGGTAGATTTTCTGGTTTGGGTGGGTAGGTGGTTTTGTTCTGGTGGGTGTTCGGGTGGTTCTAGGTGGCGGTTGTGACTGCGGCTGAGGCCCTGTCCCTTGTCTCTTCTCCCCCTCGGGGCGATCCCCACCGTCAGGATCGTCACGTGACTGTCTAGATGACTGGGCTTCGCCGGGGTTAGGTGGTTGAAGGGAAGCTCCAGACGTCTGAGGACCTCCGCTTCATAGGCAGTGAGCGTCGGTGCAGAACGGAGTCGGCCAGTAGAACGTCGATCAGTTCTGGAATGGGTACGTTCCACGGTCCTTCCTCAGCGGCAGGAGCTGGGCCAGGTTGTGGGGTTACGTCTTCGATGACGGGGGCTTTGCCTTTGTCTCGAGTGGAGGTCCCAAATGTGCCTGTAGACTTGGCCATGATTGTGTCCTCGAGTCCTTTCGCAACTCTGCGAGCGATCAGTCAGCCTGGCCTCCGCACGAACGGGGAAAATAACCGGACGGAGTCACTAAGACGTTCCGTCGTCACAACATCAGTAGAGGGTCTGATGTGCCGCCCGTTTGCACAGGACTTGAAGAGCCGAGGCCACGTAGGCTCATCGTTGACATCAATGCTGAGACAGACTCAGATTGATGGCCCAAGGTCGTAGCTGCAGTTATGTTGACTACGTTGGGTCTTCCGCTCTGTTCCGTACTAGTCTCTAGTACGGAGACATCGTAGAGCGTTCTGTCTAGATCACTAAGATCTAGAGGTGCAGAATCTAATGGTAGTGTCCTAGAAAGGGGAAAAATTATGGATGGTGAGGACACTAGACTCGTAGTGATCAATGAAGGTGCAGTCTGAGGCGGAGTACTGCTTGTTACATCAACCACCTCCGAGCGAGGTGGTGATGAATGACGTGGCACCTCGTGAATATGTGAAACAATCATCGTTGTGTAGATGATTGAGTGGTTGGGAAGGGTAGTTTGCGCGATTGGACCCGATGTCGCGACTTCTACTCGGGGGAAAGACAAAGTCGTCCCTGACCTATTGGCTCGGTCCGGCTTATAAGTGGACTAGTGGGCTGAGGAGTACGGTCGTGTTTGTGCTTTGTACGCCGTTCCTGTTGTCCTCCTCGGTCATCCCCTTTGGATTTACGCTTTCGTTTCGGCTGTGGGGATGAGGAGCTTCCTAGACCTACACTTGGCTGTGAGGGTTTGGCTTGTCCCTGGTTAGGTCAACTGGGTTTTGTTGAACCACGGGACATCGTCGAGGTTGTTGGCTCGCATATACTTGCGTACTCCGGCTCATTCGGATCGAGGAGGCGAATTAGGTAGTCTGGATGATCATGGCCTCCTGATCGAGTTTTCTCTCGTCGATTGGATTTTATGAGCTTCGGAGACTGATAACCCCTCGGCTCTCGGGCGCGTTCGATTTCGGGATGAAGATCCACGAAATGTTGGACGATGACGGGCAGCCACCGTAAGTAAGGGAGCAGGGTTTCGTTGATCCAAGCCCTCGCCTTCGCAGTTGATCGATGATGTCGGACCAGATGAGTTGGGCGACGTCATAATTTTGTTGAAGACGATCCCATGGAAGATAAGCATTAATTTTCCGGTTGCACTTGTCGGACCCGGAGTGCTTTGTGAGAGGCACTTGTTGACAATGAGAAATAGAGTCCTCCAAGGTGCAGGGATGTCTTTGGCAGTGAACTCAGGTAAGTGTATGGAATGTTGAGTGTTAGGTTTTGGCCCATGAAAAGGAAGTCCCTGATTAGGTCGTCGTTGGAGGGATGGGAATCATATAGAAGTGAATGAGGGAGGTTTAGTATGGAGCGGAGAATGGCTGGAGTAAGGACGACTATGTGTTGTCGATTTTGGCGGAAAGGATGGTTTTTTTGGGTTATTGGTCGGTTTTTGGAGGGTGGACCAGAATTGTTGCACATACACTTCAGGGACTACCTCAGTGATGTTTAGGGCGGTTCTGAGAGGGTGGTTGCAAGGATCTTAATAATGATAGGATCTGGGCACGAGGTATTATCAAAGTCAAGTTGAAGGTTGTTTGGTGTCCTCTGTGCCCAGTCCTTGGAGGCGAAAATCTCGTCAATTTGTCTCACCATTGTGGTCGATCTGCAAGATGAAAGCAGTGGATTAGTGAAAATCGACCATTTGAGTTAGAAAGTATACAAAAGTTTGTGCAATTCGTTGTTAAGCATGTTAGGACTTAGAAAAATGTGGCAAAAAATTTGGCATCAATTGAAATTGGATTAAGTTATCGGCGAAAGTGCCAATTTGAATTGATTTTGAGTTTCGATCAATAATGTGTATCGTGCGAGAAGTTAATTTGGACTGTTCGATCGAAAGTGATGTTCAATGAAGGTAAATTCGGTGAAAGTGAAATTATAACCAGTTTCGATCGAAAGCCAGAGTTAATTTGAATAAGTGCGGCGAAATAGTGAATCATTCAGTTTCGATCGAAAGTTCAATGTGGGACAGATTTAGTCACGAATCAATCGATTCAATTGAGCCTTGAGTTTCGATCGAAACTGTGGAATAGTGGTGTCGATCGATTGAAATTAATTATGTCGTCAGTTTCGATCGAAACTGTGAAAAATTGAAATGCTCTTTCGATCGAAACTGTGATAACTTGAATTGCCCTGTTTCGACCGAAACTGTGATAAATTGAATTGCCCTGTTTCGATCGAAAGTTGTAAAACCCTAGAAAAACGTCGATTTGAAAACACAAAATAAGAAAAATTTTCAGTAACAATCGATCGATTGGAATGTGAAATTGAAGCAAGAGAGTAGTTTCGAGCGAATCTAGGCGATGTGAAAACACATTTAAACAATGATTCGCTCGAACACACCAACCCTAATCTGCGTAACCTGCACGAATGAGAAAAAATCAGTTTAAGGCTGTAGATTAAGCGTTTTTTCCTTACCAATGAGGGATTTGGAGTTGCAATAAACGGAGAAAACTGAGTGAGACAGTGATGAGTTCCTCTGCGATTTCAGAGAGGGTTTATGAGTGAGTTTGAAAGTCGATGAAGAAGAAGTGTTTCGGGCGAAACTCTATTTAAATAAGTAGTCTCGGTTTCGCCGAGAATTTTGATTTTGATCGATTGAAATGAGTTTGAGCGAAAGTTAGTTTCGCCGAGAGAAATGTCAAAGGATTTAAAAATCAATTTCAATCGTAATGTGTTTCAAGCGAAAGTCAGTTTCGCCGATAAAATTATGAAGGTATTAAATCAAATTGCAATTTCAATCGAAACGTGTTTCGAGCGAAAGTCAGTTTTGCCAAGAAACTAATAAATCAAGAGTTAAAGCTCAGTTTCGATCGAAACTTGTTTAGTACAATTGGCAAATCAATTTGAAAGGGTGTCGATTGATATGCAGTTTCGCCGAGAAATAATTGTGATATTTGAAATATTTGAATATTTTAATTTTGATAGAAGCTTAAGGAGTTTCACCATACAATATAATTTAATGACTCCCCTAAATTAGTGCATAAAAATGAAAGACTCCCCCTAGATTCATGCATAAAATTTTATTAGTCTCCCCCTAGATCAAATAGTAGGATTTTTACCATTCATAACATATAGAGAAAAATTTAAATGATCTATTTACACAATATCAGGTTCATGTAGGGACAATCGATCATGTCTTATGGTTCAACAAGCTAACCTAGATACCAAGAATTGGAATCGCTTTTCATCCAATGCCTTAGTAAATAAGTCAGCAAGTTGAAGATCGGTGTGGACAAAATGCATTTCGATTGTACCTTGTTCCACATGTTCCTTAATAAAGTGATATCTAATGTCTATATGTTTTGTGCGTGAATGATGTACTTGATTACTTGTTATAGCTATAGCACTTTTAGAATCACTAAAAATTGGGATATGATTTAACGTTATGCCAAAATCTCGCAGCTGGGTTCTCATCCACAAGATTTGTGAGCAGCAACTCGCAGCAGCGACATATTCTGCCTCTGCTGTCGATGTTGAGACACAATTCTGCTTTCGAGATGACCAGCTTACGAGTTTACCCCAAGAAATTGAGCGGCTCCAGAAGTGCTCTTTCTGTCCAGCTTGCATCCTGCGTAATCAGCATCTGTGTATCCTACGAGTTCAAAGCTTGATTCCTTCGGGTACCATAGACCTAGATTCGGAGTTCCCTTGAGATATTTGAAAATTCGCTTGACCGCGAGCATGTGAGATTCCTTTGGATCAGCTTGAAAGCGTGCACAGAGACATGTGGCGAACATGATATCAGGTCTACTTGATGTAAGATAGAGCAAGGATCCTATCATGCCTCGATAAGTTGTCTGATTAACAGTTTTTCCTGAGGAATCTGCATCAAGTTTGCATGAGGTAGACATTGGAGTCATGGCAGTATTTGAGTTGTCCAAGTTGTACTTCTTGAGTATGTCGTGAATGTACTTGGATTGACTTATGAAGATTCCATCGTGAAGCTGTTTAACCTGAAGTCCTAAGAAGAAATTTAGTTCACCCATCATGCTCATTTCGAATTTCTGCTTCATTAGATCCCCAAAGTTCCTGCACATTCGTGAGTCTGTAGACCCGATATGATGTCGTCAACGTAGATCTGCACTAGCATAATGTCGGATCCGTCCTTCTTGATAAAAAGAGTCGTATCTATCTTTCCTTTTGTGAAACCTGATGAGATGAGAAAATCCGAGAGGACCTCGTACCAGGCTCTGGGAGCTTGTTTAAGTCCATAGAGAGCTTTATCTAGTCTGTAGACGTGGTCTGGGCGTTGTTCGTTTACAAAACCTTCAGGCTGGGATACAAAAACTTCTTCTTTTAGTATTCCGTTGAGGAATGCAGTTTTGACATCCATCTGGTAGACTGTGAAATTCTTGTGTGCAGCGAAAGCTAAGAATATCCTGATGGCTTCTATTCTTGCGACTGGAGCATATGTCTCGTCATAGTCGATTCCTTCTTGTTGATTGTAACCTTTTGCCACCAGCCTTGCTTTATTCCGGATAACGACTCCTTGCTCGTCTCTTTTGTTCTTGAACACCCATTTAGTACCTATAATGGTTTTCCCAGCTGGTCTAGGTACAGATTCCAAACTTTCAACCTCTCAAACTGATTGATTTCCTCCTGCATTGCAATTATCCAGTCTGGATCTGCGAGTGCTTCAGCTACTTTACTGGGTTCCTTTTGACTGAGAAAGCAAGAGTAGAGGCTTTCGTTTATCGTTGATGCTCGAGTGGTTACTCCAGCGGAGGGATCTCCAATTATTTGTGAGTTGGGGTGGGCTCGAGTCCACTTTCTGGTGCTAGGTTGTGAAGATCCAGCTGTGTTTGTATCGTATGTTGTTTCTCCTTCTTGATCAGCCTGATGTTCTATTTCTTCTTCAGGTTGTGGCATTACTGATTCTCCTGTAGAAATTTCTATTGTAGTATCATAAGGCTGAGGAGTTTCAGCGCCTGAGCTGGATATGATTTCTGTATCTGTTGGGGGTTCACTATCGTCATCAAGGTGAAGATTTTCCATCGTAGGAGGGGTATTGTCATTGTTAGGCTCCGCATGATCAATATTTTCTGATGCCGCAGATGGTGTTGGAGCAGTGTGTGGTGCCGCTGGGAAGAGATCTTCAAATAAGAGATCGAGTTCCATGTCACTTAACGCCTTTGTTTTTGAAGTTTCTCCCATAGAGGAAGTGCTAGGTTGATCCTTTGTTAATTCTCGTAGAAGTCCTGGTTCTGGACTGATTTGTGCAGAAACGACACGGTCTACTTCATCAAACGTTACATTAATGCTCTCCATAACAGATCTTCTCTCTTTGAGATAAATGCGATAGGCTTTTGATGTTGTTGAGTATCCCACCAGTATGCCTTCAAATGCTTTTGGGTCAAGTTTGCCTCTGTCTTCACGATCATTTGCCACATAGCACTTGCACCCAAAGACTTTCAGGAATGAGACATCTGGCACTCTACGATTTATCAACTCATAGGGTGTCCTATTGAACCTCTTGTGAAGTGAGCCACGATTTTGAGTGAAGCAAGCTGTGTTCATTGCTTCGGCCCACAAGAAGTGAGGTAATCCGGAGTGAATGAGGAGTGTACGAGTTGCTTCAACTAAGGTTCTGTTCTTTGCGCTCAACTACCCCATTTTGTTGAGGTGTTTTAGCTGCTGCGAACTGTTGGGTGATTCCAAGTGATGCATAGAAGTCACTGAGTTTCTGTTCTTGAATTCTGTCCCATTATCAGTTCTGATGATTTGTACACTTAGTTGGTAGAGGTTTTGAGCGGTATTGATGAACTCAATGATTAGACCTGGAGTTTCATCCTTGGTTCTCAGAAATTTAGTCCATGTATAGCGTGAGAAATCATCCACAATGACTAACACATATTTCCGCCCATTAATGGCCTGAGTGCGCATAGGTCCACACAGATCCATATGAATGAGTTCGAGAGGTTGGAAGTTGAGGCTATGTGTTTGGTCCGGTGGGAGGCTTTCCTTATCTTTCCCATTTCACACGCCGAGCAAAGATGCTCTTTGTGGTATCAGAACGAGGGAAGCCCTTTTACCAAGTTTTCTGATCGCAGTTTGTTCAGGTCTTTGAAGTTGAGATGAGAAAGTCGCTGATGCCAGAGATCGTTCTGATGTAGAGAAGCTCGAGAGATAAGGCATGTCGGTCGAACAGTCTTGAGGTCAATGGAGTAAAGATTCGTCTTCCTGTGTCCAGTGAGTAGTTCTCTTCCATTGATATCTGCGACACTACATTTGTTGGCTTCGAAGTTCACCTTGTATCCTTTGTCGCAGAAACGACCTATGCTGAATAAGTTGTAGCTCAGTCCTTCGACGTAGGAAACTCCTTTGATGGTTAGTCTGTCATGGATGAGATCACCCGTTCCTAGCATGGATGCAGATTGACCGTTTCTGAAGTAGACCTTCCCTAGGAATCCTTCAGAAAAGTTGCTCAACAGCTCTTTGTTTCCAGTCATGTGTGAGGAGCAACCTGAATCTAAGTACCACACATGACGGACCTGCAAAAAGAATCAAGTAAGTTTTGGCACCCATTTAAAGATGGGTCCTCTTTTGATAGAAGGTGTAGTAGATTTCTTGTTCGTTGCTAGATTTAATTCTTTGCTAGGTTGTTTGTAGCTGGTTTGAGAGTCCAAGCGTGATGATTTCCTATAGGATGCAGTTGAGATTTCGGTACCCAAATCTGTTTTGGACTTGATTTCTTGCTTGGCTTGGTCTTGTAGATGTTGTGTTTCCTTTTAGATTTAGTAATATGATTGGATGTCGTGGAATATGTGTCCTTAGAACGAGCGCTATGCGATTTGGAAATGCTATTGCTGAAGTGACTGTCATGAGAATGGGAAAGTACATCATTGTTGACATGACAGAACTTTGATTTTAGGGAATGAAAAAACGAAACACGTTCTGCGACATTACAAGAAGTCACTTTTGGAAATGCTAGAGATTTTAAAACATGAGAAGAAAAGTTGGAGACTGGTCTCTTCTTTTTATCAGGGACTGTTGTCTTCTTAGCTGAGCCAGGTTGAACCTTCTCCGCTTCCTTAGATCTCACGCCTTTGTCTGTGAGCACATGCGATACCAAGTTAGTGTGAGATAAAGGTATTTTCTTTGTAGTTTGCTTGTATTTATATGTAAATGATTCTGGAATAGGACGGGAGGTGGAAGGTTTGTAAGCATCAGGAAAGTTTTCAAGAGTATAAATTTTCCTCAACAAAATAGTTCTCTCTTCTTCGTGAGCTTTCCTTTCCGACTCTAGAGAGGCTGTCAAAGAACCTATTTTGCGTATAATTTCTGGAATATATATGAATGAATAAATAGGTTTAGTCTGTTCGTCATTGCCTTCGGGTCCAAATGGTGACATGTAATCATCAGAGAGCGGTATCTCTCTTGTTTTGTAGCTATTATTGAGTTCGTCGTAGTCACACATGATTTGAGCCCATTCTTTGTTCTTCCGCCTTTGTTCATCAGATTCAGTCACCTCACTTGACCCGACGAAGGGCATTAGTCGTTCGATGCTTAACCCAAAACGTTTGATGTTGTACAGAGAGTTTACTTTATCTGCTTCAGGGTTAGTGGTGGACTCAAATCCCAATCCTTCACGGGGATTATAAAATTCAACATCTTTAGGTTGGCTAAGGAACATGGTTCGCTCACTTTGACCTCTTTTGGTGTTGATGTCCTCTAATTCCTTGATTTTCTTGTATAGTCGTACACGTTCGTTGGTGATTAGTTCGTATTGAGACGCTACATTGACACATTCTTCCTCGCTGTCTTTCAATCTTCTGCTCATATTGCTAATCTCTATTTCCTTGTTTTCTATATGATCTTCTAAAGTCTTCACTTTAGTTTCAGACAAGATCAAGGATTCATTAAGAATTGCTATTTCTTCCTGTTGTTTGTTCAATAGGGCATAATTTTTGTCGAAATTGCTTTGGAGTTCTGAGTGATTTTTACGATGCATGGAGAGTTCGGCTATCCTACGTTCTAGTTTAACGAAATCATGTAGGGATGGGGTGTATACCTCCAGGTCGGATGATGAAACATCTGTCCTGTCTGATCCGATGGCTGGCTCATCCTCGTCGGAGTCATCCTCTATGCTTTTCACCATGAAGGCCATTTCTTCTTCCTCCTCGTCAGATGTGTCCTCCAGCCATTCCTCTCCCTCAGCTACCAAGACTATTCCCGCTTCCTTGCGCTGTGAGAGCTGTAATTTTTCTTGTAGTATTCTGTGTTTTTCTTCTTGGGTCTGAAGCATTCCGAAGCAAAGTGACCCGGCTTCCCTCAGTTGAAGCACTTCTTCACTGCTTCAGATTTCTTAGTTTCAGTCTCTTCAGGGGCAATGTACTTCTGTTTCCCGCCCGAGGTTCGTTGTTTGTTGAAGGAAGAAGATGATTTCTTGGTGCTCATCTTATTGACAGTGTCTGAGATCATTGCTAGCTTCTTTCTGATGGATTCGAGTTCGTCCTCTGATTCTTGGTCAGATTCATTGTTGTTGGAGTTGTCAGATGGTACGACCTGCTTTCCTTTAGAAGTCTTCGAGCTCCTGTTGCTTGACTTAGAAGTTACGAGTGCAATTGGTTCCATTTCAACGTTTGACTTTCCTTCGTTCTTAATTTCTTTGGCATATTGCGAGTATTGTGAGAGATTATCGTGTAGGGAATGAATATCCATCGCGTCCAGATCTTTGTTCTGTTGCTTAACCAGAACTGCAATTCGTCCCCACTCAGGTTGAAGTGTGGATAGGAACTTGATGTTGTGTTCGAGATTGGAGCGCTGGATGTTAATCTTTCTCATCTCGTTGATGATGGTTAAGAAGCGAAGGTAAGCATCTCGAAGTTCTTCTCCTCCATAGCCTTGAAGGAGTCATAGGCAGTAAGTATACTGGATTTCTTAGACAAAGTACTAACTTCTGTTCCGACCATCATCTTGCAGACTTCGTCCCAAATTTCCTTTGCAGTGACCATTGCATCGACCTGCTTGTAGACATCATTTGGTAGTGCCTGAAGTACATAGTGTCGAGCAAGCTTGTCCGCTCTGGCTCGTGCTTTCTCAGCATCGTTGTATCGACTAGGGTCCTTAAGAGTTCTCCTTTCTGGAATTGCAGGAACTGCATCGGGTTGAGCAGGGATAATGGTCCAAAATTGGGCAGGTCCTTCAAAAATGGAGGAAAGCATGTCATTTGCGAGGTCTCCATCCTTGATTTCTATGAAATTTATGAATCGTTGCTTCCATATGCCGTACTCTCCCCATCTCAGTAGTGGTGCACGGTTGTCAGATCCAATAGCAAGACCGTCCATGTTAATGTTTGGTAATGATCGTTAACGCGGGATATATCTGCGAAATGAAACACTTTTAGTTTCGAAAGGAATGTAGTCAAGTTTGAGTAATTTCTAGTGTTGAGTCTAAGTGAAGCTTAGTGAATTCTGTTGATATATAGGAGTTTGATGAATTTAGTGTACTGCTCGAGGATGGAACAATTGGTGTAAAGTGAAATTGTTAATTTTGTTCAATTCAATTTGAGTGCTTGATCGACTCTAGTATGATATGAAAATAAGCTAAACGATTGGTCCTAAGTGTTGAGAGTCGGGAAATCGAAACTAAGTTAAGATTGGAAGATTCGAGCGAAGGTGTGAATTGGGCGAAAGAGTTTTGAAATTATTAGTTTCGATCGAAAGACGGAATTTGATTTTGATTAAAAAAAATAATTTCAATCGTCTGAGATTGAAATTGGCTAAGTGGAGAACAAGGTTTCGAGCGAAACAGTTAGTACATTGGACTTTCGCCGAGATGTGTATCGATCGAAACTGTGAAATTGTGCACTGTAGCGTTCGAAATGTGTATCGATCGAAACTATGAAATTGTGTACTGTAGCGTTTCGGGCGAAATATATTGGAGTTTCGCCGAGAAGTGTATCGATCGAAACTGTGAAATTGTGCACTGTAGCGTTTGCAATGTGTATCGATCGAAACTATGAAATTGTGTACTGTAACGTTTCGGGTGAAAAATATTGGACTTTCGCCGAGAATTGTATCGATCGAAACTTGTGATAATTGGTGGAAATTCGCCGAAACTTAAATTAATCGACTTCGATCGAAACAATTGGACTTTCGCCGAGAAATCTTTCGAGCGAAACTGTGAAATAAGTGAAGAAATTCCCGGAAATTAAAATTGATTGAATCTTCTTTCAGTGAGTTTCGGTCGAAACCTTCAAATTCAATGGTACTGTTCAATTTGTTGCTCGAAAGTGACGCCCAGTTCAGTGAAAAAAAAAAGATTTTTCACACTCGTTTTTGCTTAAATCCGACTCAAACTTGACTGGAATCGACGTGAAGGAACCTAAATGTTCTCAAAATCAGTTTTCAAATGTCCTAGGAGAAAAGAATCACTAAGAACGATTTGAAAACATTCAAAAAAACAGTGAAAAAGCAGAGAATGAGTTTTCAAGCTAAAATCTTCGTCAAATCACGTCGAAAACGAGCAAAATTGGATTCAAATGGAAGATTTGATCCGCGTTAGGCTCTGATACCACTTGTTGGCCCTTATTTTACCAAACAAGGATCAAAAGATTGATTTGAATGTGTAAAACGTGAAGAACACCTTGAGTGTGTGTGTTAGTGTGTGTTTTCTTAATCTCACGTACAAGGTGGCTTACCTTTCAATACTTTTGATAAAAACCCTAATTAGGGTTATTTGGGCTTTATATACCACACTTGATTGATATATTAAAGCCCAATACAAAACTATGACTAAATATCATAAGTTACCCCAAACTATTACAACCCAACACATTAACCCAAGATTACATAATTAAGGATGCTACAAAATATTCCTAACAGTTACCATGTGTAGGGTTCTAATTGCGAAATAAGATGAAATCAAAGCCGTTTTTGGTGACGATTACATCTAATATGTATAAATTCGAAGTACCCATAGTATGGGCAGGTCGGTGCGGCACATTGTGTTAGGAAATATTTTGTAGTGTTCAATTTCATTATATTATCTTTGTTGGTTAGCTTTATTAAAACTTTGGACTAGTTCTTAGTTGGGTTAGTTCTTAGTTATTCATGTAATGGGCCTTCACAAGGGCCCAAGTATTATATACCAACTTGTGGTATAAATACTAAAACCCTAACACATAGTTAGGTGTGCTTGTGTGTGTAGATCAAATAACAATTGTTAGAGTGAGAGAGTCTCCTCAAGAACACCACCAAGCCCCACACGCCCCGAACCTAAATCTCGATCATTCGGCGTGTTTAATCCATCCGAAGTCGTATTGTTGGTGAAATCTCGGACCAACAATTGGTATCAGAGCCCAACGCGACCGGATTTGAGTGTTTTGAGCAAGATTTGAGTGAAAAATTGCTTGAAAAACTATTTTCGGCCATTCTCTGTTTTTGGGCGATTTCGACCTCGATTTGTTGTTTTTAGACATCCCAAAGGTTGATTATGTGTTTAGGAATGTTTTTCTGAAGTTTTGGAACAAGTTTCGTCGATTTTGAGTGAGATTTGAGCGAAAACGAGTCATTTTTCTGGTAAAGTCGCGTCGCGCAATGTAACAGTACTGTTCTTGGCCGCGAAAGTTTCATACCCGAGAAAGTTTGCATGCGAAAATTTCGCTGGCCGAGAAACTTTCGCTGCCCGAGAAAGTTTTGCAAATCCGCGAAATTTTTTCCAAATCCGCGAAATTCTCTAAGGCTGCGAAATTCGAAACCGAGAAACTTTCTTTCTCAGGTTGCGAAATTTTTGAAACCGCGAAATTTTGAAACCGCGAAATTTTCTAAGGCTGAGAAACTTTTACTGTACATGCGAAAATTCTTGGATGCGAAAATTTCTCACCACACGCGAAAATTTACTCTGAATGAGAAATCTTCTTGATATGCGAAACTTTTACTATACATGCGAAAATGTCCTCTGAATGCGAAATTTCCGTGCTATATGCGAAAATTCACTCTCAATGCGAAATTTCCTTTTTTTTTTTTTTTTCGCGACTCACTCTCACAACGAAATTTCTCGGGACAACATTTTTCGCACATTTTCACACACCATTTTTCGCACCCCCGAGAAATCTGCACCCAACCTTTAAACTTGATCCAAACACACCTTTTAGCTTCAAATCTTGCAAAAATCACTCTTTAAAAAATACACTTAAACGTTTTTGACCACCAAAAATTTCTGGCCCCCCGGATTAAATAAGGTTTTAAGGAGCAAAAAAAAAAAAATAGAAATAAAAAATTCTAAGCCCATTGGACTGTCTTTTTTACACTTTTAAAATTTTCCTAAGCCTAAGGAAAATTTATATCATTGGATAGAGAAAAATTTTCTAAGCCCATTGGACTTTGTCTTTTTTTACACTTTTAAAATTTTTTCCGAAATAAATTTTTCTGGGCCAAAATTTTCGGTATAGACGACGTTTTTTGTGAAATTTTGAAGGCAAATCCAAAACGCGGCAACGATCACCGTACCCAACAATCGACCTAGGACGGTATTGGCACATTGTAGGAAAAGTTTAGGTCACCCCCAAGCTTTTCGGAACCGAATCTTCAAATGCCAATTTCACCTCCCAGCATGAGTAGGTACTAGGAAAGCTGCTCCACACTCATGACTGGTATGCCACGAGGGCAGCTAATTACCCAGCATGTATGGTACCCGGGTTGCTCCACATACATGACTGGTACACGACGTGAGCAACCACACCCCGGCATGAATGGTACATGGGTTGCTCCACATTCATGACCGTAATGCACTGCGAGCAACCAACCCCATCATGCACGTTACACGGATTGCTCCACGTGCATGAAGGGATGTCAGAGAAGCGAGCAATCATCATGGCTTCTGTACAAATCCGTGCAGAACCTGGACCTACAAAGAAGGGTTGACAAGAGATCAACCAACCATCAGTGGGCGCGCCATCCAATCTCGATGCTTAGACGATGTGGATCTCTTGTACCAGACTCCACCGTCCACCCACTGCCATTCATTCCACCATGGTGTGCTACATGGAGACGTCCTAACCCACCGTGATCCTCTTTACGCCCTCTCCACCACCTCCACCTGACGAGTCTCAGAATTGTCTGATCAACAGTTTTGGGCCACCCTCGTCGACATCACTCGTGGTCGCCTTTCAACGCGATCACGCCACGCCACCATAGTTCCCATGGATCAGTGAACCCCCCTGATCCTAACCCAGGAACGAGCCTACCCTAGCCTCTCTAGTCTAGGCCTAGGACGCGCGACATCCTCCTCCACGCAAAGATCCAATCAACGATCTCGGGAGGATGACGTAAGTCGCTTGCAGGAGTTGCGAACCAACGACGACATGATCGCACTCCTCTGTCATATCTCACCACAACCCGGACCTCGCCCATAGGTACAGGAGACGACTCGTTCGTTTCCCGAGTAGAAGTCGCGGCATCTGGTCCAACCGCGCAATTAACCCCTCCCAACCACTCAGCTATCCTTTCGCAGATAGCTGTTTCATTCGCACAAGAGGAACCACGTTAGCCATCACCGCCCCACTTGGAGACGGTTGATGTTGAACATGCAGTGTCCCGCCTCTCACTGCACCTCTTCCACCCACGTCGAGTCTAGTGTCCTCACCCACCGAAACTTTCCAATTTCTAGGACACAAACACTCTTTACGCACCGCAGGTTCTTCGTGAACTTGCCCGAACGCTTGATGACGTCCTTGTGACCGAGAGCGGAAGACCCACGACAGCCACCCTCACCACAACTGTCGATGGGCCACGGATACGAGCTTGTCTCATCGTCCGTGCGAACGGAAAGCCTTTGTGGCTCTCCGGTTCCTTTTGTCCTGTGCAAACAGGCAGCACATCGGACACATGTTTCGATGTTGTGACGACGGAGCGTCTTTGTGACCCCCGTCTGGTTAGTTACCCCGTTCGTGATGAAGCCTCGACTCATAGCAATCAGCGAGGAACTTACACATTCCATGCCGCACTCAACGAGGATCTATGAAGGAAAAGGTCCCATCACCGACACCACTCCACCACGCCTCCGCCTACGCCACCACATGCTGCTCCGTCTCTCCAGTGTTCAAATCTGAACCCGGAGGAACACCAATTGCTGCTACTCCTGAGAATCCCACTTGATTGCCTCACTCAACACCACATTACACAATCATCACCACCATCAACACCAGAGGCAGACTCATCCCACGGACGACGTGACGATCCCGAAGACGGAGATCATCTCAAGGGGGAGCAAAGGAGAAGAAATGAGTTGAAGATCGTATAGCAGCTTCAGCAGCAACCATCATCCACCTCCGCTCACACCACCTATGCCACCTCTCACAACACCCACTCCACCACCTCCACCAACTACGCCCCGCCGGAGGCTTCCACTACCTCCGCGCACATTCTTCTGTGTCAGGCTATTATGTTCATAATGGAACACTCGAAGGAGCCATGGCACATCTCTTCCACCACATTCCGCCACTACTGCGTTGACCACTCTGAAGACCGGGCTCCCTACTCTTGAAAGTCACATTTCAATAGAGCCTTGGCACACTTTTTACGCCCCACGCCTACCTTCTTCTGGAGCCAGACGAGTCATCTTCGAGGCCGAACTAGACAACTTCCATTCGAAGACGACAATCCGGCGCCAAGAAGAAGAAGATTGGAGAATCTTAACAAGTGAGTCCTAGCCGAGCCATCAATGCCTCCGCAAGAAGAGGAGATATCCCTTGTAGGGGGAGTTTGCTAGGAATCGAGATCTCCAATATGCCCAACAAAGATATCCCGCGCTGAACTGAAGATTGAACACTAAGGGGGAGATTGTTAGGAAATATTTTGTAGTGTTCAATTTCATTATATTATCTTTGTTGGTTAGCTTTATTAAAACTTTGGACTAGTTCTTAGTTGGGTTAGTTCTTAGTTATTCATGTAATGGGCCTTCACAAGGGCCCAAGTATTATATACCAACTTGTGGTATAAATACTAAAACCCTAACACATAGTTAGGTGTGCTTGTGTGTGTAGATCAAATAAACAATTGTTAGAGTGAGAGAGTCTCCTCAAGAACACCACCAAGCCCCACACGCCCCGAACCTAAATCTCGATCATTCGGCGTGTTTAATCCATCCGAAGTCGTATTGTTGGTGAAATCTCGGACCAACACATTGTTTGCTCGTTTGTCCGACGTTCATCTTTTAATTTCGCAAAAATACGGTCGATCCCAATAATTTTGTAAACAACGTAGGGTTTACGTTTAAGATTAATTGAAGATGTCACTAATTTTGTTGAATCATTAATGTGTCGACCATCTGGATTGTAATAAACAAGTAATAGTTCATATCCACAATGTTTTGAGTAAGTAAAATCAATTTCGTTGAAGCATGATCATCTTTTCAAGAAGAGTGCTACTTGTTTTCCATACTATATACTTCAACTTCTTCAATTCCAACGTAATTTCCACGAAAATCATAACCTAAACTAATATACTTTTGTCTAAAGCTTCGTAATTTCATATAATCTACCGAGTGTAGCGTGTTTACAATATAAAATTTGAAAATCTTAAACAAAACTAATTACAAATTAAATTGTTATTGTGACTATGTATTCTGCTACTCATGTTGTGTTACCTAAATATCAATTTCTATTTTTCCTTCCCTCAAATTGTTGCTGACCGCTGATAAACTGTTACTAAAGGAAGTCAGTAAACAACGTAGGGTTACGTTTAAGATTAATTGATGATACACTAATTTTGTTGAATTATTTATGTTAGGTCGACCATCTGGTAGTTCATATCTGCAACGTTTTGAGTAAGTGGAGTCAATATCGTAGAAGCATGATCATCATTTCAAGAAGAGTGTTACTTGTTTTCAATGCTATATACTCAACTTCTTCAATTTCAACGTATTCTCCACGAAAATTATAACCTAACTAATATATTTTTATCTAAAACTTCGTAAATTCATATATTTTACTGAGTGTACCACGTTTGCAATATAAAATTTGAAAATCATAAAGTAAACTAATTACATATTAAATTGTATTTTGACTATGTTTTCTGTTACTTTTGTTGTGTTTTCTTGTTACCTACATACCAGTTTCTGTTTTTTTGTCCTCTTCAATTGTTTCTGATCAGTATTAAACTGTTACTGCAACAAATCAGTAAACAACATAGGGTTTACCCACATATCGATTTCCGTTTCTTTTCTCCTCTTCAATTGTTGCTGAACTCTGGTAAACTGTTACTGCAGAAAATCAGTAAACAACAGAAGATTTTACCAGAATCTTGCATACATTTCAGAGATTTTTGTTAAATAGGATTACTTTAGTGTGAAATTAAAAAAAAAAGGATTCTAGGTTTTTAATTTTTAAAAAAGGGATGGGTATCGAAAAAAAATCGAAGTTTGATTATCATTTTGATCCGCTCGACAAAATTTCATATCGAAATGAGTTGTTAATCGATGGGTTCGTGATTATTAAAGTATTAACCCCAAATCTGAGTGAATTTTCGCATCTCTGAGCCTGAAATCGACGTTTTCGAACAGAAAACGGTTTATTCGATATTTTATTTCGAATTATTCGACCTCAGATTGAGTTACTCGAATAACATTCGGGTAGAAAAATAGCATTTATTCGGGTAAAAAATTGAATAGAAAACTCGAATTTTATTATTTTTTATTTCGAATTTCTTTTAGTCGAATTAGTTATTAGAATTAAATAATAATAATTCTAATTATTCGTATTTTTTTACTAGAAAAGACCAGTTTAAGTTGGGGTATTTTGGTAACTTTCGGTCCGCTCCTTTTTGGTTACCCAGAATGTATAAAGCGTTACCCAGAATGCATAGATTGTTATCCATAATGTATAAATTATTAACCAGAAAGCTTAAATTGTTACCCGACGAGTGTTTTATTAGGAATAGCTTCAATCGTTGGACGCGTCAAATTTTTTTTGTGATATCAATATTTTCATTGATTATTAAGACCCACGATCAATTTCACCTTATTCAGTCATTAAAGTTCAGATTTCCTTTGTGTCAACGAGATTTTTGAATTACTTTAATACATTATTCCATTATAACCTTAAAAAATTATCATTGAATATTGACACCCATGGAAAATTATCATCAATTTGACCTTATTCGGTCACTAACGTCGAGATTGAGCCGGCTTTTGGATCGTAAATTTTGGTCTTCGTTGAACGTGGTTTATGCATAAATCGTTTGGAATGGACGATGGCACATGAGTGTAATTTTGACAAATATGAAGGATAGAAGGGTCATTTACATGAGTTGGGTCCTTCAAACTAATATTTTCAGCAACTAGGTCCTTGAGTCTAAATGAAATTAGAAAAGGGCCTGAACTCTTTAGGAAAATAGCTTTTAGGGCCACAACCATAATATAGCCCAGAATCAAGGGGAAATTTGTATTCATTCCATAGTCAGTAACGTTTTAAATGGTTCAGTCCCTCTCAGAATCCTTATTAGTTTAAAGGACCAACTTTTCGAAAATGGCAGAGATAAGTCTTAAAAATATGTATTGACGAAAATACCATTCCCAACATACTGAACTAAGAGTTAGTTACCGGCGACTTTCTGTTATGAAGGTAGATTATATTGTTATAAATGTCAGGTTAACTGCTATTTGCCATCCCTTATCCGTTACTTCGATGCTGAAAATTGTTATCGACAGAGACTATTTATTTTATGAATCTCGTTTTTACAGTGAATCGAGCTCCGAAATTTCGAATGCCTATTAACCAACTAATTTCGACGTGTAAGGTAGGATCTATTGTGGTATTGACGAAGCAAGATGTAAGATTAGTAATGAATTTATATCTTTTATTTAGGGTTATAATCTGCGAATAAGCTGAAATCAAAGCCATTTTTGACAACTATTACATCTAATATGTAAAAATTTGAAGTGCCCATAGTATTGGCAGCTTGGTGCGGCACACGATTTGCTCGTTCGCCGACGTTCATCTTTTAATTTCGCGAAAATACGGTCGACCCCAATATTTGGGTATATTTTTTGTGTCAAAACTGTTACTCGGAGTATCAATATCTTACTCTGGTTATCAAAACCGTTACTGGGTGTTTCAAAACCATTATTAAACTTGTTACCATGTGTAGGGTTCTAATTGCGAAATAAGATGAAATCAAAGCCGTTTTTGGTGACGATTACATGTAATATGTATAAATTCGAAGTACCCATAGTATGGGCAGGTCGGTGCGGCACATTGTTTGCTCGTTTGTCCGACCTTCATCTTTTAATTTCGCAAAAATACGGTCGATCCCAATAATCTTGTAAACAACGTAGGATTAAGTTTAAGATTAATTGAAGATGTCACTAGTTTTGTTGAATCATTAATGTGTCGACCATCTGAATTGTAATAAACAACTAATAGTTCATATCCGCAAAGTTTTGAGTAAGTAGAATTAATTTCGTAGAGGCATGATCATTTTTTCAAGAAGAGTGCTACTTGTTTTCCATACTATATACTTCAACTTCTTCATTCCAACGTAATCTCCACGAAAATCATAACATAAACTAATATATTTTTATCTGAATCTTCGTAATTTCATATATTTTCACTGAGTGTAGCGTGTTTACAATATAAAATTTAAATCATAACTAAACTAATTGCATATTAAATTGTTATTGTGACTATGTATTCTGTTACTCGTGTTGTGTTGCCTTGTTACCTACATATCAATTTCTGTTTTTTCTTTCCTTAAATTGTTGCTGACCGCTGATAAACTGTTACTAAAGGAAATCAGTAAACAACGTAGGGTTTAAGTTTAAGATTAATTGATGATGACACTAATTTTGTTGAATTATTTATGTTAGGTCGACCATCTGGATTGTAATAAACAACTAATAGTTCATATCCGCACCGTTTTGAGTAAGTAGAATCAATATCGTAGAAGCATGATCATCATTTCAAGAAGAGTGCTACTTGTTTTTATCTAAAACTTCGTAAATTCATATATTTTAGTGAATGTACCGCGTTTGCAATATAAAATTTGAAAATCATAAAGTAAACTAATTACATATTAAATTGTTATTTTGACTATGTTTTGTGCTTTCTTGTTACCTACATATCAGTTTCTGTTTTTTTTCTCCTATTCATTGTTTCTGATCAGTGTTAAACTGTTAATGCAGGAAATCAGTAAACAACATAGGGTGTACGGTTAAGATTAATTGAAGATGTCATTAACTTTGTTGAATCATTTATGTTAGGTCGACCATCTGTATTGTAATAAACAATTAATAGTTCGTATCCGCAACGTTTTGAGTTAGTAGAATCAATTTCGTAGAATAGAAGCATGATAATCCTTTCAAGAAGAGTGCTACTTGTTTAATCTACAACTTCATAAATTCTTATATTTTAGTGAATGTAGCGTGTTTACAATAGAAAATTTGAAAATCATAAATTAAACTAATTACATATTAAATTGTTATTGCGACTAAGAATTCTGTTACTCTTATTGTACTTCCTTGTTGCCCACATATCGATTTCTGTTTCTTTTTTCCTCTTCAATTGTTGCTGAACTCTGTTAAACTGTTATTGCAGGAAATCAGTAAACAACAGAAGATTTTACCAGAATCATGCATACATTTTCAGGATATTTTTGTTAAATAGATTACTTTTGTGTGAAATTAAAAAAAAAGGATTCTAGGTTTTTAATTTTAAAAAAGGGATTGAGTGTTGAAAAAAATCGAAGGTTTGATTATCATTTTGATCCGCTCGACTAAAATTTCATGTCTAAATGAGTTGTTAATCGATGGGTTCGTGATTATTAAAAATATTAATCCCAAATCTGAGTGAATTTTCGCGTTTCTGAGCCTGAAATCGACGTTTTCGAACAGAAAACGGTTTATTCGATTTTTTATCGAATTATTCGACCTCAGATTGAGTTACTCGAATAACATTCGGGTAGCAAAATAGCATTTATTCGGGTAAAAAAATCGAATAGAAAATTCGAATTTTTTTTTTTTATTTCGAATTCCTTTTACTCGAATTAGTTATTCAAATTGAAAAATAATAATTCGAATTATTCGATTTTTTTACTAAAAAAAGACCAATTTAAGTTGGGGTATTTTGGTAACTTTCGGTCCGCACCTTTTTGGTTACCCATGCATAAAGCGTTACCCAGAATGCATAGATTGTTATCCAGAATGCATAAATTATTAACCAGAACGCATAAATTGTTACCAGACGAGCGTTTTATTAGGAATAGCTTCAATCGTAGGACGCGTCAAATTCTTTTGCGATTAACATCAATATTTTCATGATTATTAAGACTCACGATCGATTTCACCTTACTCAGTCATTAAAGTTCATATTTCCCTTGTTTCAACGTGATTTTCGAATTACTTTTTATACATTATTCCATTATAACCTGTCATTGAATATTGACACCCATGGAAAATTATCCTCAATTTAACCTTATTCAGTCAATAACGTCGAGATTCAGCCGGCTTTTGGATCGTAAATTTTGGTCTTCGTTTGAACGTGGTTTGTGCATATATCGTTTGGAAGGGACGATGGCACATGGGTGTAATTTTGGCAAATATGAAGGATAGAAAGGTCATTTACAATGAGTTGGGTCCTTCAAACTAATATTTTCAGTAACTAGGTCCTTGAGTCTAAATGAAAATAGAAAAGGGCCTGAACTCTTTTGGAAAATAGCTTTTAGGGCCCTAACCCTAATATGGCCTAGAATCAAGGGGAAATTTGTATTCAGTCCATAGTCAGTAAGTTTTTAAATGGTTCAGTCGCTGTCAGAATCCTTATTAGTTTAAAGGACCAACTTTCCGAAAATGGCAGAGATAAGACTTAAAAATATGTATTGACGAAAATACCATTCCTAACATACTGAATAAGAGTTATTTTCCGGCTACTTTCTGTTATGAAGTTAGATTATATTGTTATAAATGTCATGTTAACTGTTATTTTCCATCCCTTATCTGTTACTTTGATGCTGAACTAAGAGTTATTTTCCGGCTACTTTCTGTTATGAAGTTAGATTATATTGTTATAAATGTCAGGCTAACTGTTATTTTCCATCCCTTATCTGTTACTTTGATGATGAAAATTGTTATCGACAGAAAATATTTATTTATGAATCTCGTTTTTACAGTGAATCGAGCTCCGAAATTTCGAATGCCTATTAACCAACCAATTTCGACGTGCAAGGTAGGATGTATTGTGGTATTGACGAAGCAAGATGTAAGATTTGTAATGAATTTATATCTTTCTATTAGGGTTCTAATCTGCGAATAAGCTGAAATCAAAGCCGTTTTTGGCAACTATTACATCTAATATGTAAAAGTCAAAGTGCTCATAGTACTGGCATCTCGGTGCGGCACACTATTTGCTCGTTCGTCCGACGTTCATCTTTAATTTCGCGAAAATACGGTCGACCCCAATATTCGGGTATATTTTTTGTGTCAAAACTGTTACTCGGAGTATCAAATCTCTTACTCTGGTTATCAAAACCGTTGCTTGGTGTATCGAAACCATAATTAAACTTGTTACCATGTGTAGGGTTCTAATTGCGAAATAAGATGAAATCAAAGTCGTTTTTGGTGACGATTACACCTAATATGTATCAATCCGAAGTACCCATAGTATGGGCAGGTCGGTGCGGCACATTGTTTGCTCGTTTGTCCGACGTTCATCTTTTAATTTCGCAAATACGGCCGATCCCAATAATTTTGTAAACAACGTAGGATTTACGTTTAAGATTAATTGAAGATGTCACTAATTTTGTTGAATCATTAATGTGTCGACCATCTGAATTGTAATAAACAACTAATAGTTCACATCCGCAACGTTTTGAGTAAGTAAAATCAATTTCGTAGAAGCATGATCATCTTTTCAAGAAGAGTGCTACTTGTTATCCATACTATATACTTCAACTTCTTCAATTCTAACGTAATCTCCAAGAAAATCATAACCTAAACTAATATATTTTTATCTAAAGCTTCGTATTTCATATATTTTTACTGAGTGTAGCGTGTTTATATAAAATTTAAATCATAACTAAACTAATTACATATTAAATTGTTATTGTGACTATGTATTCTGTTACTCGTGTTGTGTTGCCTTGTTACCTACATATCAATTTTGTTTTTTTCTTCCCTTAAATTATTGCTGACTGCTGATAAACTGTTACTAAAGGAAATCAGTAAACAACGTAGGGTTTACGTTTAAGATTAATTGATGATGACACTAATTTTGTTGAATCATTTATGTTAGGTCGACCATCTGGATTGTAATAAACAACTAATAGTTCATATCCGCCACGTTTTGAGTAAGTAGAATCAATATTGTGGAAGCATGATCATCATTTCAGGAAGAGTGCTACTTGTTTTCCATACTATATACTCAACTTCTTCAATTTCAACGTAATCTCCATGAAAATCTTAACCTAAACTAATATTTTTTTATCTAAAACTTCGTAAATTCATATATTTTAGTGAATGTACCGCGTTTGCAATATAAAATTTGAAAATCATAAAGTAAATTAATTACATATTAAATTGTTATTTTGACTATGTTTTCTGTTATTCTCGTTGTGTTTCTTGTTACCTACATATCAGTTTCTTTTTTCTTTCTCCTCTTCAATTGTTTCTGATCAGTGTTAAACTGTTAATGCAGAAAATCAGTAAACAACATAGGGTTTACGGTTAAGATTAATTGAAGATGTCATTAATTTTGTTGAATCATTTATGTTAGGTCGACCATCTGTATTGTAATAAACAATTAATAGTTCATATCCGCAACGTTTTAAGTTAGTAGAATCAATTTCGTAGGGTAGAAGCATGATAATCCTTTCAAGAAGAGTGCTACTTGTTTAATCTACAACTTCGTAAATTCTTATATTTAGTGAATGTAGCGTGTTTACAATAGAAATTTGAAAATCATAAATTAAACTAATTACATATTAAATTGTTATTGCGACTAAGAATTCTGTTACTCTTATTGTACTTCCTCGTTGCCCACATATCGATTTCTGTTTCTTTTTTCCTCTTCAATTGTTGCTGAACTCTGTTAAACTGTTACTGCAGGAAATCAGTAAACAACAGAAGATTTACCAGAATCATGCATACATTTTCATGAGATTTTTATTAAATAGATTACTTTTGTGTGAAATTAATAAAAAGGGATTCTAGTTTTTTAATTTTAAAAAAGGGATTGGGTGTTGAAAAAAATCGAAGGTTTGATTATCATTTTGATCGGCTCGACTAAAATTTCATGTCGAAATGAGTAGTTAATCGATGGGTTCGTGATTGTTAAAATATTAACCCCAAATCTGAGTGAATTTTCGTGTTTCTGAGCCTGAAATCGACGTTTTCGAACAGAAAACGGTTTATTCGATTTTTTATCGAATTATTCGACCTCTGATTGAGTTACTCGAATAACATTCGGGTAGAAAAATAGCATTTATTCGGGTAAAAAATCGAATAGAAAATTCGAATTTTTATTTTTTTATTTCGAATTTCTTTTACTCGAATTAGTTATTCGAATTGAAGAATAATAATTTGACTCAAGAAAGACCAGTTTAAGTTGGGGTATTTTGGTAACTTTCGGTCCGCTCCTTTTTGGTTACCCGTGCATAAAGCGTTACCCAGAATGCATAGATTGTTATCCAGAATGCATAAATTATTAACAAGAGTGCATAAATTGTTACCCGACAGCGTTTTATTAGGAAAAGCTTCAATCATAGGTCGCGTCAAATTTTTTTGCGATTAACATCATATTTTGATTGATTATTAAGACCTATGATCAATTTCACCCTATTCAGTCATTAAAGTTCAGATTTTCCCTTGTTTCAAGGCTCGAATTACTTTTAATACATTGTTCCATTATAAAGTTAACCAGTTATCATTGATTATTGACACCCATGGAGAATTATCATCGGTTTAATCTTATTCGGTCATTAACGTCGAGGGTGAGCCGGCTTTTGGATCTTAAATTTTGGTCTTCGTTGAACGTGGTTTGTGCATAAATCGTTTGGAGGGACGATGGCACATGCGTGTAATTTTGGCAAATGTGAAGGATATAAATGTCATTTACAATGAGTTGTGATGTGGACTTAACTAAGGTGGGCCGAGAAAAACGAATATGAGAAAAGGCCCAATAAAGCCCACAAGGACATAATAAAGTTCAAACATGGGAAGGAAGATCTGCAAGGACCTGACGGACACCCGCACGGACCGGACAAAGGAGAAAGAACCTCGTATATCAAAGTGAGAAGACAGCAGAAGAAAGTAAAAAGGACTACAGGACGTGTGTCATCCTATTAGAGGAAGATATCACTGCACATTTCACTGAAGCCGTCGCAGAAGTCATTCCATCAAGCAGTCCATCACTTTTCCTGCAGTCCCTAGGCAGTACGTCCCCCGAAATCCTGGAACATAGCATCAGACAGACGGCGGAGAGCTACTATAAAATAAGGACTTAGCCATATTTTCTGCTAATCTGACTCTTTTCACAAAGCATTCACATAGTATTTTCTCTCTAGATATCTCAAACGTATTTTCTGCATTTAAGGAGTGAAAGTGAGGATTATCTGTGTGTGTAAAGTGTTATTACTTAGTGGAAGGAAGTTCCCAGCGCCTCGTGGACGTAGAATCCAACAGGATTCGAACCACGTACATCCTTGTGTTCTTTCTGTTTACGTCCCCCCGTCAAAAGCACATCGAGTACCTATAGCAATCTACCGCTAACTAGTATCCAGAGCCCCCACACTTACAAATATCGTTGATTGGGTTGGCCCCATATCAAGTTGGATCCTTCACACTAATATTTTCAGTAATTAAGTCCGTGAGCCATTAAGTCCCTGAGCCTAAATGAAGTTGGATAAGGGCATGAGCTCTTTAGAAATATAGTTTTTAGGGCACTGAACCATAATATACCCTAAAATCAATCACAAATTAACTTTCATAACTAAATAAGATGACGTAGAGATATGGAGTCTACACCCTTTATTCAAGCAACATTCGAATATGTTCTCATTCTATGGAATTTGGAACTTCTTACAAAGTATCTTTCCATGTAGGATCCTCTCAAATTTCCAAATCTACATCTGCTTCCATTGTGTTTATCAATTTACAATCAGCCAATCGGAAAGCAACTACCCTATTTTATTAACACCACGACTAAGTCTGAAGTTAACGATTTCATTTAATTATATAAATACGAGCAACTGAAAAAATATACTAGTAGTAATTAACGCCAAGTTTGCATCAACGACGAACAATTCGAAGAGTTTTGCGCCATATAGTAGAGTCCAATCTCTGCCCCGATCAGAGACATCAAGAACAATACTAGGCAACAAAAAACAGCATCTCCCGGAAACAGCATCTATCACCCTTACACACATATATATTCTCGCATACTTATGCCATAAACTCACTATACAAAACTGTGGATGCATACAAAGAAATCAGCCATGGCATCACTAGCAATCACATTCCCCACCAATAGCACTACTTCCCTCCTCCTCCGCCACCACCACCCCAAAACTCCGGCGACAATCACCTCCATGACAAAACCCCACCCCACCAAAGCCACCGCCACCGCCACCGCCGCCGCCGCCACCACCACCCTCTACGACCTCCTAACAACCACCACCGCCGCCCGGCCTTCGACTTCCAACAGTACATGTTGTCCACCGCGGCCGCCGTCGACGCCGCCCTGGACGACGCCGTCCCCCTCCGAAGTCCTACCCAAATCCACCGCGCGATGCGCTACTCCCTCCTCTCCGGGGGCAAGCGCGTCCGCCCCGTCCTCTGCCTCGCCGCCTGCGACCTCGTCTCCGACGACGGCCCACTCGCCGCCCTCCCCCGCCGCCTGCGCCGTCGAGATGGTCCACGCAATGTCGCTCATCCACGACGACCTCCCATGCATGGACGACGACGACCTCCGCCGCGGACGCCCCACGAGCCACCGCGCCTTCGGAGAGGCCGCCGCCGTCCTCGCCGGCGACGCCCTCCTCTCGTTGGCCTTCGAGCACATGGCGGCTCGGACCCGAGGGGTCTCGGCACACAGGGTGGTGCAGGCCGTGGTGGAGCTCGGCTCGGCCGTCGGCTCGGAAGGGCTCGTGGCCGGCCAGGCGGTGGACCTGGCCGCGGAAGGGCGGGCGTTGGGGGCGGAGGAGCTCGAGTACATACACGTGCACAAGACGTCGAAGCTCCTGGAAGCGGCGGCGGTGTGCGGGGCGATCGTGGGCGGGGGCGGGCCCGAGGAGGTGGAGAGGCTCAGGAGGTACGCGAGGCGCATAGGGCTGCTGTTTCAGGTGGTGGACGACGTTCTCGACGTGACCAAGTCGACGGAGGAGCTGGGGAAGACGGCGGGGAAGGACTTGGCGAGCGATAAGGCGACTTATCCGAGGATTATGGGGCTCGAGGGAGCGAAGGGGTTTGCCGCCGAGCTTGTGGTGAAGGCCAAGGAGGAGATTGCTTACTTTGATAAGGCCAAGGCGGCGCCGCTGTATTGTCTCGCTGATTATATTGCTTCGCGCCAGAATTGATATATTATTAGGTTGTGAAAATAAATAACATGTTACCAAAAATGGATTAGATATGTCGAGACTGAAATGCATGCATGTCATTGCGAAAACTTGTCATGGTTATAAAACTGTTTGAGGCCGTAATGATTGCAAGGGAATGTCCCGAGTGCTAACATTTCTTTGAGTTTGTCACACGTGGATGTGAACTAGTACACGGTTCGGTTTATACTGTGGTCGATTAGGTTGTGGTTTAACCAGAACCGAAACTGACGTAATTCCATTCCAAATTTAAGATTTGAACTCGTATAAGAAATAGTTTTAGATTTGGTTAGTTCGAATACGAATACATATGGTACAATGTGACTCGAGTATTTATTGAGTATTCGATAAGAATGATTCGAACATATATTTGGATATATGATAATCCAATAAATATTTAAATGCAAATTTTGTTTTATTTAACATATTTTCTGGAAGAAAAAAAAAGAGAAAATAAATTTTTATATATGTATTTGAATTCGTACATACTCTACGAATTCGAATGAATTGTAGGACTCAAATAGTAATTGAATATGGATACCCATCTAGATAAACGAATAAAAACATAATAAACGATTTCAATTCGTTTCGTTTCGTTTCGATTAGTTTGAAATCCTTATCCGGCATGATTTTTAGAAATCTGACCGGAAAGTCTGTTCCGGCCGGACCGGTCAAAAATCCAGCCCCGTCTGGTCCAGACTCCAGTTCTTATTTAAATTAGAAACAAATATTGAAAGAAATAATTAAAAAGGAACAAAAATTAAGTAAATGTAAACATATTGGCCTAATGATAACATCTCTTTTAAGTTATTTTTTTTACATTGGACTTGATTTGCTTCTCACAAATTTCATTTAAATCATATTTTATAATTAGCCTTTTGGGTCCCCAAGTTTACAAAAAATTCATATTTGACACTCATTTGACAATTAATCTTTAATATCTCTAGACATTTTACTTTTATTTATTGAACACCGGATTTATAAATCATAATTGCATTTTACTTATAGGATTTGATTGATTTGATTATATTATTTTTAGGAACCGATTTATTCCAGTTTGATTACGATTTTATACCGGTTAAATTACTAAATTTAAATCACTAAAATTTTCATTCGGTTCGAAAAACCGATTTCAAACTGGTAGTCGGTAGAGCCAGGGAGCGGGCTTGAGCGGGCATGCCTCCAAGGGCCGCTAACCTGAGTTACAACCGCTACTAACTCTTACCTACCAGCCTGCAATGGCGACTACAGACTATCGGACCCCACCACCTCTAGGGGTGTTGAAATTTCGGATAAAATTGAAAAAAACGGCCGAGCCCAAAAAAATCGAACCAAATTAAAAACCGAACTGAACCAAATTAAAATGGTTCGAATATTGAATTAAGCATACGTAAAATCGTAACCGAAAAGCCGAACCGAAATTATCATACTACATTAAAAGTAGAAAAATATTATAAATCATTTGTTATATTTTCTTTCCATTTTAGGTGAATGTTATCCTCACCACTCAAATATTGTTTTTCTCCAAATAATTTGTCGTGTCTTCAGATGATATTTTGGTTAGATTTTGTTCTATTTTCATGTTTTTTTTCGAACATTTGAATTGTTTTTGCTACAAGTCACGTTCCATGAATCTTCTTTGTTTATTAATAACCATAAACTGTTTTATGTATTTTTTAGCTTATAATATTTTTGTTGATATTAAATTCCTAACCGGAAAACCCAACTAAAAAAAACCGAACCAAATTAAAACCGTTCAGATATCGGATTAAACATACGTAAAACAAAAAACTGAAAACCGAACAGAAATTATAAAAAATCGAACCGATCGATGAGAACCAATAACCACCTCTATTTTTATTTATTTTATTAAAATTAATTGTTAGTAAACCTCTACACTACACTACATTTACTTTACACACGAACTTCTTTTATTGAGCCATCCACGCACGTCTACTGTGTGTGTCTTGTCTGGAACTCGAACCCTAGGCATGGACTCCACTCAATCAACCACACCGCTTCAAAGCTGCCCATCAAACGCAAGACCCACGACGAAGAACCCACGTCGCAATCCGACGTGTCAGTATCTCCGCCGTTCAAATTCCAGCGAGTATGGGGCGAAGCCGACGAGATCCGATTCGTACAGGGACTCCTCGACTGCGCCGCCGACGCCTTTCATTCCCCAGAGACCTTTCGACCTTCTACGACCGCTTCGCTAATTCATGTCTCAGCCCTACACAAGATCCCAGCTCTACGAGAAGCTGAGAAGGCTAAAAAATAAGTTTAGGGCCATGACGGATCGGATATCGAAGGGTTTCGACCCGGCCCGGCTCTCAGCCCACGATCGTGAGCTCTATCAGATGTCGAGGAGGCTATGGCACGAGGATTTCGCCGATACGTCGCCGTTTGGGAAAGTCGAAAGGCCGAATCTTGTCGGGTAAAAGTGGGGTTTTCGCCCACAATTGTCTGTAGTTTCGAATGACGATGGGAATTCGATTGAGGAGATCGATTTGCCCAATGGAGCAGAGTACAAAGGGAATGATGGGTTTTGCAGCAAATCGACTGAGGCTAATGTAATTGAAAGCAAGAAAGGATGTGGGGGAAGGGTTCTGAGAATTAAGTGAAGTGATTATGGTGGAGGTTAAAGGGGATAAGAATTGTGAAACTGACGTGAGGAGAGATGGTGGGCTAAGGCAAGTTGTGGCGAATGCAGTGATGAGCTCGTTTGATGAGTGTTTGGAGGATCTGAGGGGTAAAACGGATGGAACTATTGTGGACATGCGTGTTTTTGTTTGCGTTTGCAGAGACAGAAGGTTGAAGAGTATGATGTGTTAGCGAGGAGAGTGAGGCTTGTGCTTCAGGATTTTGTTAGAGACAGTGAGTAGATGAAGTGATTTTGAAGGCTGGTGGTGATTTGGTTTTGGTATGAATAGCGTAGCACATTTCTTGTAGGATTTTTGTCTGGTTGGTCATGGAGTGTGTAGACTCTTTCACTTTGCAATATTGTATGGCTTAGCTGTGACTGGTGTGGTGTAATACTGATTGAGTATCTTCAAAATTTATGCCTTTGGGAACCATTTACTTGGGTCTTGGTCCCTTCCATGTGAATTTTCATGAAATAATGTCTGAATATTTACGATGGCGTTGCTTGTAGCATAGCAATTATATGTGTGGACGCTTTGAGAATGCTGGCACGGTTGTCTTGCTCTGCATCCCTTTCAAGTCTTAGTCTGATCAAAAGTTCGTTTCTCTTTGTGGGATGTTCCCATTCCCAACATGCTGTCCCCCTCTTCCCTGTTTCATCATTACTTTTTTTTTTCTTTTTTGATTATTATAGATTAATTATTCCATAAAGTAGCAAATGTGTGATAATAACTAGTGGAGCGTGCTCCGTTTGAAAATATAGCTTCTCACAGCCCCACCCCACCACGACGGCCTTTTACACGTTCTTAAATCATTTCAGAGATTCTTTAGGATATATTTTTCGAGGTATGATTAAGCTCCTAATCCCATTAGCAGCGAAAGTAGGGAGATGAAAGTGAAAAGGGAAAGGTAAAGGCAAATATGAAGGCGATTAGAGATTTCAACTAACTGATAATTTACCATCTGAGTAAAGTGAGTTGAACCACAGATCCATTCTAACACGGTGGCCAAAATTACATTCATGGCAACCGAAGAACTCCTGCGGAAAACCGAAAACAGTCATACCATCTTCAGTGTTCTTGGCCGGGCAGTTGTAGAGTGGATTCTAATACTTCTGCTACTTACCAATTACTTGGTTCTCATACTTCGTTTCTAAGTTCATTACATGCTTTGGGCTCGAGCCATCATGCCCATTGTGCACTAGACTGAACTGTGCTCTTAAATTCGACGAGCAAGAGATCTCCTTCCTCATTAATGTCTGTGAGTCGCATGGCTCTGAGATTTCTGGGCTGAGCTGTTGCAGTAGCCATCAAAGGTTGGCCAAGTGTGGGAACTTGTGCAGAAACTGCTCGACATGGGCTGAGAACGCTCGATGTTTGATATGGGGCAAACCCAATCAACAGTATTTTTTAAGTGTGGGGGCTCTGAATATTTAGTTAACGGTAGATCGATTAATATGCTATTGATTAAGTGTACGAGGGTCGTCGATGCTGGGACGTAAACAGAAAGAACGCAGGGGTTTACGTGGTTCGAATCCTATCGGATTCTACGTCCACGGGGCGCTGGGAACTATCTTTCACTAAGTAAGAACACGTTACACACTCAGCGATTCCTCACCTTCGCTCTTAAAACGTAGAAAACATGTTTAAGTTATCTTAGAGAAAATGATGTGCGCACGTTTTTGTAGAGAGATTGTTCTTCTGGAAAATATGCTAAGTCCTCCCTTTATAGCAGCTCCCCGCCGCCTGCTGAAGGCTATGTTCCAGCTTTTCCGGGGGACGTACTACCTAAGGGCTGCAGAAGGAAATGACGGATTGCTTGATGGATTGACCTCTGCGATGGTTACAGTGGGACGCCCAGTGATTTCTTCCTCTGTTAAGACAACACGTGTCCCTGTATCTTTTTCCTTTTCCTGCTGTACCTTTTATCTTGATACACGATGGTTCTTCTTCCTTTGTCCAGTTCATGCTAATGTCCATCAGGTCCTTGCGGTTTCTTCCCAGATTTTATATCTTAGCATGGGCTCTTTTTATGGGCCTTGTTTGGGCCTCTCCTTGTTTTTATTTTTCTCGCCCGTCTTAATTAATACCATATCAACCACTCCCCTACTCTAATTTATTTTTGGGAACCAAAGTGAATTAGAGTAAATATGATGAATTCAAACCGTACCTCCTTTCGAGATCCCTCTGTCATGCTCCCCTGAAAAGACACGTCCTTTTCAATACCTCGGAACCGCTTCTTCTTAAGAGGGGCTTCTGGAAGTTCAATCCTTACTTTTGAAAAGGTACTCCGCTATTTAACAGGTACGTCTCTTTCTCTCTCTCTCTTTATTTCGTCTTCTTCCTTCGCTCCTATGGCTTCCATTGTTACAGCTTCGGCAAACTCTTCGCCTTCCACCACCCACTCTCATCAGTCGCTTTCTTCTGATACGTCGTCTACTCCCCCCTTTTCACAGCCTATTTCCCCTCTGAAGCTCGCACCCACCGCGCCGCCGTTCCTCCAACCGGCAATCGTCCCCGAACCCGTTCCGCCGTCGCTTCTGCCATGACTTCCCACCCTCAGATAAAGCGGGATCTGTTGATTCGCCGGCCGTACCCAAGGTTCGGTTGCGCTTTCTGGCCCGCGGCCCATCCAAACCCTAGATCCACCCCTTCTTCTTCTGCCGGAACCCCTCTGAGTGTTTTCAAGGCCTCGACATGTTCGTCGACTGGCCTGGCTGCCTTGGTGGAGGGGGGCTTTGTTTTCGAGGGTTATACGGTGAGGATACCCTCGCCGGACCAAAGGCTGACCGGCCCGCCTCCTTCGTGTCTAGCCTTTTGGGAAGCTCAGATCAGGGCCGGGCTTCGTTTCCCTGTTCCTCTCTTTCTGTCTGAAGTGTCCAGGGCCTTCAAGGTCCCTTTAAATCAGTTTCAGCCCTCCGCCATTCGTCTCCTCATATCGTTCTTTGTGGCGGTACGGGCGGTCGGAGGCGTTCCTTCCCCTGATTTGGTAGTCTCCCAGTTCTCGCTCAAGCTTCATGGTGCTTTCTTCTATCTCTCCTCTATTTCTTCCAGCTTGGGAGGAGAGACCCACTTTTTTGGCAAGAACCATAAAATGGACAAGGATTGGCATGGTGCGTATTTCTTCGTGGAGGCCCCGGGAGGTTCGTGGGATTTTCCTTGCGAGCGGTGGGTGAATGGCGCCCCTCCTCGCGGGTCTGGTAAATGTTCGAAAAGGAATCGAAAAGCCTTGGCTGCTCTGAATGCTCATGCGAAGAGCATGGTCCCCTGAGCCCTTCTTCCTTAGTCAGATTCCCGGGGTCTTGCATAATTTTGGGTTTTCGCCCTTCTTTGCTAGCCTCTCTTTCGAGGGTAACTGTGGCCGTTGCTCTGTCTTCGTGTTTTTATGGCACCATTATTTTTGCTAACTCTTTCGTTGGGTGCAGGGATGACAGGCTCATGGCTCAATCTGCTGGCGAGTGTAGAGGAAGGAAATGCTCCCCCACCTCCTGTTGCTGATAGACCTGCCACTGTTCCCAACCTCCCATGCTTCCAGGGGCCCTGGACATTCGGGCTGAGGTTGGCCGGTCCCCTCCCAAGGACTCAGGGACTTCTGAACCGTCTCCAGCCCCCTCAGCTCCCAAGGCGAAGCGAAAGCGGGCTCTTTGGCCAAGACTGCCAAAAAGTCTAAGAAGAAGCTACCCCTCACTGAGGGTGAGGGAGGTGAGGCTCAGGTTGAAGCTCCTCAAGGAGGGCTTCGTCAAGATGGCCCACCTCCTTCTGGGGACTCCTTGGCCAGAGCGGGGCTGGCAGCGTTGAGTCATTTGGTCCCTTCAGAGGACAGGGAGGTGTATGCCAATAGATCCCCCGTGGAGAATGAGGCGGAGCTTGCTCATCACCTTCTCAAGGTACGCCTTTTGTAACTCTCAGTGGGTGTCCTTTCCTGTTTGCCTCATTTTAGAGTTTCTTTATGTGGCGCATGCTTCCTCCGTTGGTCTGGTCTTATAGTTCCTTTTTGTGGTACCTAGGTGATAGGCCTGGTGTCTGTGAAGTCCTCTGAGAACCCGTTGGTGCCGGAGTTGGAGGGACGCATTAAGTCCCTACAGGAACAGTTGAGCAAGTTCAGGCCAGTCTGGCCGCCCACGAAAAAACAGTTGAAGAGATTCAGGCGAAGTTCGAGAGCGAGAAGGAAAGTCTGGAGGAAGAAGACGGAGCTGGCCAGAAGGTATGAGGAGCTGCTTAAGTCCTCAGAGAAGGAGAAAGAAGACCATGCGGCCCTTCTGAAGTCGCGTGAGGAGGAGCTCACGAGCTCCTTTGCCAGGGAGAAAGCGAAGTGGGACGAAGACTTTGTCCGTATGACGGAAGTCCATGGGCCGGTCGAACTGGAGGCCATGAAGGCGGAGGGCGCTCAGATCTGTCAGCGCCACCTCTTATCGACCGCGGCTGGTCAGAAGTTCTTGGAGGACCTGGCCCAAGATTGGCGTCTGGCGTATCTCGAGGACCCCCTTTCCCTCATGGACTTTGTCCCTTTATGCAGCACTATTTTCTGGGGGGCCATCGTGCAGGATCCGCCGGTATTGCTGTGGTTCCCGCCCTCAAGGACCTTCCTCCCCCTGCTTCTTTCAAAGGGGACCCGCTAGCTGAGGAGAATCCCTCATTCTGGCGCCCCTCTGCTGAGAAGCATATGGCAGCTCTTGCCCAGGCCGACATCTCCGACCTCCCTGGCGTTGTTTTCTATCCTCCCGTGGATCCTTCTGTTTAGTTTTTTTCTTCTTTGTGTTGTGTAATGGACCTCTCTTTCCTTTATGCTTTTGCGGACAGTAGTTTTTCTGGTGGGGGAGCTTAACTCCCCTACTCTCGTAGGCTTTTGCTAAGGTCCCCCTTTTCCTTGTAATATGGGACCTCCTTCATTAAGTATCTTTTTCCTTTCGTGCTTTTCCCTGTTGAATTTAGTAGTACTTTACCAACACTTCGTTAAATTCGTAAGCCAAGTACGAATTATACACGCCTTTGGTTGTAAGGACCGTCGTCCCTATCCAAAGGTGTCACATAGGCGCTAGGCTCTCTTTGTCCTTAGCGAATCCAGTAATTGTAAGCCCGAAGGTCTTAAAAAGTGGGGGACTACCCCACCGTTTTATCCTGGTTATAGCGCCAGCTACGCTGAGGTACCTATACACGTCGCAGGCCTTACTGGGGACCTTTGATGTCCTGTACGCCACAGCCCGTCAGCGGTGGTATCTTGTACACCTTTGTAGGCATCTTTCACGTCGCAGGCCTGTGGCCTTTGATGTCTTTGTACGCCGCAGGTCCGTCGACCCTTGGTATCGTTTCACGTCGCAGGCCGTTAGCCTTTGATGTCGTTGTACGCCGCAGGTCCGTCGACCCTTGGTATCGTTTCACGTCGCAGGCTGTTAGCCCTTGATGTCATTGTACGCCGCAGGTCCGTCGACCCTTGGTATCGTTTCACGTCGCAGGCTGTTAGCCCTTGATGTCATTGTACACCGCAGGTCCGTCGACCCTTGGTATCGTTTGTAAATACACTTCGTCAGGACAAAACGTTTATATTCCGCTAGGGAGGTACGCCTCGTTAAAACCTTGTCTGGGCAAAACCTCCCTTTGAGGCAAAATCCCAGATGAAGGAAAAAGCGTACGTCCCCTCCCTTTCTTACATGGTAATGTTACACGTAAAACTTTTTTAAGTTAGAGACATTCCAAGGGCGGGGCAATGACCTTCCCTTGGCATCTTCTAACTCGTAGGCTCCACCTCCTAACACCTTCGTCACCCGATAGGTCCTTCCCAGGGGCCTCCATTTTCTTCAGGGGCCGTAGATGTCGGCTCTTCGAAGTACTAGGTCCCCCTGCTGAAATCCCCTGGGTCGGATTCTTTGATCGTACATTGCCTTTATGCGACTTTTATATCCTTCGTTCTCACGTGGGCCTCTTCTCTTATTCCTTCGACAAGGTCCAGGTCCTCCCTTCTTAACTGCGCGTTCTCCTGCTCGTTATATGCCATCATTCGGTGTGTTTCGATGCCGATTTCGGCTGGTATCACGGCGGACGACCCATACACTAGCTCGAAGGGTGTTTCCCCTGTTGCTTCGCGGGGGCTAGTTCTGTACGCCCAAAGGACAGCGTCCAGTGCCTCCACCCATTTGTTTCCATCTTGTTCGAGTCGGGCCTTGATCCCCCTGAGAATGGTTCGATTAGAGACTTCGGCCTGCCCATTTGCTTGGGGATGTCCCACCCGCGACAACCTTTGTGTTATTTTCATGCCTTCACAGAATCCTCGCGTTTTAGCTCCGCAGAATTGAGTCCCATTATCGGAGATAAGGATCCTGGGAGCTCCATATCGCAACAGATATTCTTCCACAGGAACTCAATCACCTTCTCTTCGTCTATCCGCGCTACCGCCTTAGCTTCGATCCATTTACTGAAGTAGTCAACTGCTACAATGATGAACTTCTTTTGCGCCTTTCCTCGGGGAAAGGGACCGACAATGTCGATTACCCATTTGTCGAAAGGGCATGGGGAATGCATGGTCCCAGAGCCTCGGCGGGACATGGATTTTGGGACCATACTTCTGACAGTTGTTGCACCTTCGGACTAGGTCCTTGGCATCCCTGATGAGATTGGGCCAGAAATATCCGGCTCTGACAACTTTCCTGGTGAGGGACTTGTACCCCGCATGATCCCCCGCACATCCTTCATGGATTTCTTCGAGTACTTTCTTGCCTTCCTCTTTGGAGAGGCATCGGGAGTATGCGTGTACAAAAGATTTCTGAACAAGCACCCATCTATCAGACAGAACTTTTGCCGGTATCCCCTCTTGTCCTTCTGGCTGGGATCCTCTAAGGTGGCTATGATGGGGCTCTCCAGTCATCCCCCTCTTCTATGCTTGCCACGAACTCCCCTGTCTCCTCCTTATCCACCGCGAGGTAGGTGATACCTTCTTCTTTGAGAGCTGGCCCTGAACTAGCGGCCTTTGCTAAATAATCTGCCTTGTAGTTTTCCTCCCTGGGACCTGCACAATCTCACAAGAGTCGAGGGTTCTGGTTAGCTCTTCGACTTTCTTACCATACTCAGCCATCTTTTCGTCTCTCGCTTCGTAGTTCCCATTCACTTGTTGTACCACCAACTGTGAATCCGAGAACAAAGTAATGTTTCGTGCCCCCAGCTCCCTCGCGATTCGCAGGCCATGAAGGAGGGCTTCGTATTCTGATTCATTGTTGGAAGCCTGAAAATGGAACGTAATGGCGAAACGGAGCTCCTCTCCTTCTGGGTTGATGACAAGGACCCCTGCCCCTGATTTTTGCGAGGTGGCTGATCCATCCACGTATACTTTCCATCGGCCTTCCGAAGGTCCCTTCGTGGTTTCGAGAACGAAATCTGAAAGGGCCTGGGCCTTCACAGCTGTTCTTCGCTCAAATTCTACATCATACTCCCCTAGCTCGATGGCCCACTTCACCATCCTTCCTGATAAGTCTGGTTTGTCTAGCGTTTGCTTCAGCGGGAAATTAGTTCGCACGTTCACTTTGTGTGACAAGAAATAGGGTCGGAGTCGTGGGCGGAGGTCATTACTGCTAAAGCGGCCTTCTCAAGCTCGGAGTACCTAGTTTCAGCGTCCAGAAGCACTTTACTCACAAAGTAGATGGGCTTCTGGGAGGTTCCTTCTTCCTTCAATAGGACGGAGCTTATCGCGTGGTCCCCTACGGAGAAATATAGTATCAACACATCCCCCACCAAGGGTTTGGTCAGAAGTTGTGTGTTGTGGAGGTACTCCTTCAATTCTTCAAAGGCTTGCTGGCATTCCTTAGTCCACTCGAATTGTTTATTCTTTCGTAGCACCTTGAAGAAAGGTAGGCTCCTCTTTGCTGAGTGGGAGATGAATCTGCTAAGGGCCGCCAATCGTCCCGTGAGCTTTTGGACTTCCTTGACGCCCTGGGGAGGTTGCATCTCCAAAATAGCTTTCACTTTCGTAGGATTGACCTCGATGCCTCGTTGGGTGACCATGTAGCCAAGGAACTTCCCCGATCCCACTCCGAACGCACATTTTTCGGGATTGAGCTTCATTCCGCTTTCCCTGATTGCTTTGAACGCTTCTTCCAGGTCCTTGGTGTGATCAGTGAGGTGTACCGATTTTACGAGCATATCATCCACGTACACCTCCATGTTCCTACCTAGTTGCTCCCGCATTTTTTAGTCCGAAAGGCATTCGGACGTACCCGTATGTCCCTCCTGGTGTTACAAAGCAAACTTTATCAAAATCATTTGAATCGAGACTTACCTGGTGATAACCTTGGTAGGCGTCCATCATGCTGAGGACCTCGCACCCGGAGGTGGAGTCCACGAGCTGGTCTATTCTGGGCAGTGGATAGTGATCCTTGGGGCAGGCCTTGTTGAGGTCCCTGAAATCAATGCACATCCTCCACTGCCCATTTCCTTTCTTTACCAGGACAGCGTTGGCCAGCCAAGTGGGGAACTGGATCTCCTGGATATGGCCTGCCTGAAATAGTTTGTCGACCTCCTTCCTCAGGATCTGCGCTCTTTCCGTCCACATGTCCTCAGCCTTTGTTTGACGGGCTTAGCGTTGGGTAGGACATTCAGGTGATGTTTTGGCGATATCAGGGTGAATTCCCGTCATATCTTCGGGGAAAACGCGAATAGATCGGCGTTCCTTTGCAAGCATCCTACCAGCTCCTTCGTGGCCTGTTCCCCTAAGTGCGTTCCTATTTTGGTGGTCCTTCCTGATTGGTCGGGGTACAGTTCCACCTTGGCGAGCTCCTCATCCGGTTCAGGCTGCAAGCTCGTAGGTCCCCCTCCTTCGATTTTGATCCTCTTGTCGCGACCGCTCCCTTCTCGGGCAATCTCTTTTTCTTTGGCCACCGCCTTAACTTCATTGGCGTAACATTGGCGGGAGCTCTGCTGATCCCCCAAAATCTCACCGACGTGCTCCCCCACGGGAAACTTGATTTTCAAATGGTATGTGGAGGGGATTGCTCTAAATTCGTTGATGGCGGTCGTCCCAGAATGACGTTGTAGGAGGAGGCGATGTCAACCACCAGAAAGTTGATCATTTTCACGACTCGAACTGGGTTTGTCCCCATTCCGACAGGCAGCGTTACCTCCCCCATAGGTCGTATCCCAGGTCCTCCAAACCCGTATAGGGCGGTGGAAACTGGCCGCAGACCTGCTTCCAGATCCTTTTCTTAAAGCAATCCAGGAACAGGATGTCGGCCGAGCTCCCCCCGTCTATGAAGACTCGGGATACATCGTGTCCGGCGATATCAGTCGTTATGACCAAGGCATCGTTGTGTGGCCTGGTAACATGAGTCTCATCTTCTGGTCCAAACTGCACGTTCGCAATGGCCTCCGTGTGCCCTATCAATCCCCACGACTGAGGTCCCCCTGCGGTTCTAGCATAGGACTTCCTAGCTCGGTTAGAATCCCCACCGCTGGGACCTCCCACAATAATCAGGATAGGGGCCCTGGATGGTCCTGGAGGGCCTTTGTTTGCTGGTGGGGGCAACGGCCTACCCTTATTCGGGGCAGGTCCCCCTTCTGCCTTTTCGCCTTTCCGGGGGTTGGGCTCTGGTCCTTGCTTCACGAACTCCTTCAAGTGTCCCGCCTGTATCAGCCTTTCTATCTCATCCCTCAAATGGTAACAGTTGTTAGTGTGGTGCCCGTATTCGTTATGGTAACGACAATATAAATTGGAATAGGGTCGAGAAGGTCCTGCAGATCCGGCGGGAGGTTTTCTCAGAGCCGGATGTCGTCCCGCCACGGCCAGGACCTCCTCCGGTTAGCACGCAATGGAGTGAACCTTCGTAGGGCCCTGGCCGGAGATCCCCAAGGCTCTTTGTGAGGCAGACGCAGAGGTGGTCTCACATGTCCTTGGCTTCTCACAGCCCCTTCCTTCTTCGGCGTGGTTATCTGCTTCTCTCTTGCGCTTTGGCCATCTTACTTTCTTCCAAGTTAATATATTTGTCCGCCCTCAGCAATAGGTCTTCGAAAGTCAGCGGCGGTCTCTTGGAGAGGGAAGCGAAGAAGTCCCCATCTCGAAGCCCGTTTATCAGGGCGCTGACCTTGACGGAAGGTGTGGCTGTTGGCACCTCTAAGGCGACGATGTTAAATCTGCTTATGTAAGCTCGGAGACTTTCCGTTTCTCCTTGCCGCACTTGGAAGAGCGACATGTCGGACTTGGGCTGTTTCCTGGCACTGGCGAACTGGGTAATGAATATCAACTGGAATTCCTCGAAAGACTTGATAGATCCGGGCGCTAGTTGGCTGAACCATTGCTGGGCCGCCCTCACCAAGGTGGTTAGGAATACCCTGCACTTGACCCATCCGAGAAATCGTGGAGCAGGATGGTGTTCTGAAAGCGTAAGACGTGTTCCACGGGGTCCGTCGTCCCATCATACTCGTACGGCAACTGTTTGAAGTTATGAGACCTCCCCCACTAGCAGTTCCTTCGCAAAAGGCGTCCCCGCTACTAGTCCTTCCCCTATCCTTGGTGGCATGGTTCTGCTTCTAACACCATCCACCACCTGCTTAAGGTCTGCCAGTTGATCCCGCAGCTCCTTTTCTCTTTGGTCCAGTTTCCTCTTTTTCCTCTGGGGTAGCGTGACCTTCTTCCTCCTTTTGGAGCCTTCTGCCTCTTTAACAGGGTTTGGGGCTTTGCTGACGGACTCGGCGGAGATCAGTGTGGGGGTTTTGACGTCCTTTTCTGGCTGATCCGCTTTGTTTGGTTCCTCTTCCTTTTCCCGAATCTGTTCCGCAGCTCCCCCACGTTCCTCATGATGCTTCGGAGGTTCTCCCTCCCTCCTTGACTCGTTCTCTGATTCGGACAATCGCTTGTCGTGTTCAGAGGGCGTTGCATGGGGTTGTGGCTGCGTTTCATTTTCCCCGGTTACTTTCTGTGAACTTGCCGTCGACTTGCTCGGTCTCGACACGTGGCTGGGCCTTTTTCTCGTTGTCTTCTTTTCTTCCTTCTCTCAGCCAAAGTGCTATTGACAGTGTTGCGCACTAGGAGATCCAACTGAGCGGCAGTCAAGGTAATCGGCGTTTCTGGCGATATCACCACAGGAGTAGGTGCTGGGGTGGCGTCTTGCCTTGCTGTATCGCCCCTTGCGACCTCTTCAAATTGTGCGTCCGAGTTTTTCGGTATGGACGAATCTCCCTCCATCAGCGTCCTTACGTTCCTTGCCTTATCCCTGTAACACAAAAAACAGAAAACACACGAGAAATCTTTCAATGCAACCTCGTACCTTGCTCTAGAAATTTCTCACGCCTTTAACTCCGATTTCCCACAGACGGCGCCATTTGATATGGGGCAAACCCAATCAACAGTATTTTTAAGTGTGGGGGCTCTGAATATTTAGTTAACGGTAGATCGATTAATATGCTATTGATTAAGTGTACGAGGGTCGTCGATGCTGGGACGTAAACAGAAAGAACGCAGGGGTTTACGTGGTTCGAATCCTATCGATTCTACGTCCACGGGGCGCTGGGAACTATCTTTCACTAAGTAAGAACACGTTACACACTCAGCGTTCCTCACCTTCGCTCTTAAACGTAGAAAACATGTTTAAGTTATCTTAGAGAAAATGATGTGCGCACGTTTTTTGTAGAGAGATTGTTCTTCTGGAAAATATGCTAAGTCCTCCCTTTATAGCAGCTCCCCGCCGCCTGCTGAAGGCTATGTTCCAGCTTTTCCGGGGGACGTACTACCTAAGGGCTGCAGAAGGAAATGACGGATTGCTTGATGGATTGACCTCTGCGATGGTTACAGTGGGACGCCCAGTGATTTCTTCCTCTGTTAAGACAACACAGTGTCCCTGTATCCCTTTTTCCTTTTCCTGCTGTACCTTTTATCTTGATACACGATGGTTCTTCTTCCTTTGTCCAGTTCATGCTAATGTCCATCAGGTCCTTGCGGTTTCTTCCCAGATTTTATATCTTAGCATGGGCTCTTCTTTATGGGCCTTGTTTGGGCCTCTCCTTGTTTTTATTTTTTCTCGGCCCGTCTTAATTAATACCATATCAATGTTTCTTGCTGTGACGAACCGTTGCTGAGAAGAAGTGTTTCCGAGAAAAGGGCTTCCTCGGAAGAGATAATGATGGAGATCAAGCTTCCGAAACAATCCTTCGAAGTGATGATGTTTCAAATAGAGACGACGAATATACGTCACACTTACAGAATGGTATCATCTGCATAGAGATGACTGATACAGAATCTAACACCAGCGAAAAGCCATAGCGGGGAATGGTCCGAATATTCTCTTCAGGAATGTCAAGGTATTAAATAGAGTTAACTAGATTAATTTGTACCAGACTTTGTACTCATTCTGTATGTTTCTCTACTGCAATATTGACAGGAACTGAAGAAGGACCTCAGGTTGGAGATGTAATAAGTGAGGTGGAACTTGTCTACGATGATTCAGTAATGTCGAAAGAACAACTTCGAGCGAAAATCAAATCCAGCAGAGAGCCCTCGGCGCTTTATACTTGGAACTAGAAGAAGAGAGAAAGGCTTCATCTATATCTGCAAACGAAACGATGGCTATGATTACGAAGCTTCACAACAGAGAAAATCTTCCATGCGAATGGAGGCCATTCAATACCAAAGAATGATGGAAGAACAAGCCGAGTATGACCAAGAAGCGCTTCAGCTCTTAAACGAACTTGTTTTCAAAAGAGAGAAGGAGAAGATAGAACTCGAAAAGGAGTTGGAAGAAGTCTATATGAACAAAGAGCTTGAACTTACGAACAATATCATAGTCAATGATGATGATGATGATGATAGTTTGGATTATCCCCATTCTGAAATCGCCCGTTAGTGATGTATGTTCAGCAGCAGAATTCGACGGAGAAAGTTGAGCATTATCGAGATGCTCGAAGGCAAACTGTTTGTGCCCGATGATGATAATAAAGCTGAATCGATCAGAAGATGAGTGTTGATAACTCCTCGGCGAAGAAACTCTTACCGCTATTTGATGCAGCTATGGAATACGAACCTGTAAAATGAAGAAATTAAACGAAGCAAAGCATGTAATGCAATAAGGTTGGATTCAAGTTATGGATTTCCTTCTATATATAACGAACGTATACGCGGAATGCAAAACTGGTTTTACCTCTAGGTTATCGTTAGACACACTCTCTTTATGAAGATAATGCAGTGGTGCTTACGAGATTCGACTATCGTTTTGAAAGTACAATGACAAACATTTAGGAAAGAAGAGCATTTCAAATTTCGAGACCAACAACTTACTCGATCCTTCTGGTACGCTCATGCAATTTATTTTCAATCTGACTAAATATAATCCATGGCGAGGGAGTGAAGAAACTAGGGGATTAATAGACCTTCTATGAGATTCTAGATAATTATTTGAGTTTGAAGTGTAGGAAATTTGCGAATGAACCCTCCCGACATATGCTGGAGAGTTATGCTTGATCTGTTCAATGCGGGATTTGGGCATATGCATCCTAGCAGCCCAAAATTTAGGGAACCCCATTTTAAGGTCCAACCCTTTAAGAGATTTTTTTAGCTTATTAGATCTATTGTTATCAGAAAGATCCGAAATCCGCCGATCGGCTATATAGTGGACCCGAGACCCGCCCATTTATTTTATAGTGGACCCGGACGCACCTCAGAAAAAATATTCATAAATTTCTTCTATATAATTATTATTTATTAAATATATGTTTCTATATAGTTATATAAATATATATAATATTATATAAAAAAATTTATAAGGGGCGGGTTCTCGGTGGTGGGTTCGGGAGGGTTGGCAAAATCCCGGATCCACCCCGACCCAGCCGGGTTTTGGCGGTTCCAGTCTAGACCCGTCCCAGTCCCATTGCCATCCGTAATTGTTATGACCTTTTGTCAGTATTTAATGTAATAGTTTATAAACTTTGATCTTTGTTATAATTAAACAGATAAAAAACTTATGAATTATTTTTATATGTCATTTTATTTTACATATAGTTATGATGTTCCAAATTTAGCAAATTACGTGGAATATAATACGACTATCAAATTGACAAAATGAACAAAAAACAGTCGTACAAAAGCTAATGTATTTGGTATAATGATTAATTTTATATGTCAATATTGATTATGTTTTCACCGTCTTGCAGTATCCAATATTGGTTTCATTCTTTCAATAAGAGTATTGATGGAAAGAATAAGCTGTCAACATGCAATGATGATCGCTAGTGCAACATTAGAAACTTGAGAAAGTCAACCTAAATTGCAGTCATAGTAAATACTTTATTGTACTGTGAAAATAGACGTTTCAAATGAATCGAAGTCGCTCAAATAAGTTTGTAAGAATCATGTTCTTCATCAGTAGTGTATACTGATATATTTCCAAGGTTATTCTATAATTAGTATTAATGATTGTCTTACCTAATAAGCAAACAATCTTCATTTATTTGTGGAACAATGTATAAAATTTAATCTCAATTATATGTATATCTGTAATTTCATTTATGAATCATTCATAATTTTTTTTACTCACCAAGTTAGCATTTACTAAAATATTTAAATCTCTGTCGGTAGTGTAAATTTCATATTTTTGGAAAATCGGGGATCGTTCAAATAGTTGTTCAGGAATGTTTCAGTCATATAGCATAAAAAGAAAACAAAAGTAGAAGTTTACTAATCCCCATTCTGAGGAGGTCAATGCCAACACTGAGAAAACACAGAAGCTTTTAGATAGTTCCTAAATTCATCAACATGCGATGGTAAGATCCTGTGGATTTTGTCATGACGAACAAATAATGCAAAGTCCATTTCGCAGAACGTGTACTCCACTGCCATCTACACTTTAAGAAACCATGTACAAAAATCGGAAAATGTTATGTAAAATATTGTCATAATATCTGATATTTTGTATTAACAATTGTGTTAAATATTTATTATGTTTTTTATGATGGTCTTGCAATATCCAAACGCAGTTTGGTTCAATCTTTTGAATATTTATGGAAAGATAAGTTGCCAATAGTTTGATGGTCAATAGTGCAATCAGCAAATCAATATAATTCTATAGTAGAAAATACTTAATCAATTATACAACTAAATGGCAAAAAATAATATACTGTGGGAGGGTTTTTTTTATAACTATTATGTCTCATTTTTCATTCTTAAAATATGCAATCACGGTTGATATTACACGGTCAATATTAGTGTGTTATACGAAGTAAAGTTGTTTGATTAGGTAATTCATACAACTTTTTGTAATGAATCTTCTTTATTAATCGTGTCATCGTTTACTTTTTTGTGTGACATGTTTGAATATTTGTCAGTGCTGCTAATATAAGTTGTAATGTATTACAGTGGCGAACAATTATGTAAGAGTAGTTTAAGTCTTCATCGGTAGTGTATTCTCATAGATTTCCTATGTTATTCTATGCACATAAGACAAACTGTTTCGTGCAAAGTAAATAAATCTATCAATATGTTCTTAAATTTGGTTCAATGTAATGTTTCCGATGAGATGTTACAGTTACATGTCAAACCTGTAAAAACATATCTGAATGGATATATGAAACCTCCTAAAGACAGTGTCAAACATTTTCTTATTTTTCTTTCCGTCTACAGTTTCCCTATCTTCATCCTATAAATTATTCGATAAGCAAGCATTATGTTCATTGCGGCCGTAACATTTTGCATATGAATGCACGACTGTTGTATACTGTTAGAATGCCCTATTGCGACGTTCCTAGATGGTTCAGATCCATTTGAAATTATGCACGACCTCTTGTTTGTTAAATTACACGACTGCTTGTACAACCGTGCAAAATAAGACTAACCCTTGAATTACACGACTGCTTCGATACAATTTGCAAAACAGGACAAACCCTAAATAAATGTTAATCATGGATTTTGAAATTAGAAACATAATTATGTCGAACTTCAAAAGAATCAGAATAAATGTTCCAAAGATACTCTTTACACCCGCAAGAAACTGGATGACTGTACGAAAACTATTGCAGATGTTATTGAAACAATCATTAGTTTATTAAATAGGAGTAAGAACGATGCAATAGTGCATTATAACAGTATCCATCAGTAGTGTATTATGTTTCTTATTACATACCATTAGTTAAGCAATCTCTCACCTAATTGTTGTACACCATACTCTTTACATCCGCAAGAAACTGCACGACTGTACGAAACCTATTGCACGACTATTATTGAAACAGTCGTGGAACACTTAGTAGTGCATTATAAAGTATACAACACTAGTGCATTATCTTCTTATTACATATCTTTAGTTAAGCAATCTCTCACCTAGTTGCTGTAGACTTCATGGTAAACAATGTTGGCTATTGCATCATCTTCAAGTTCATATTCTTTATTCATCCCACGTCTATCTGAGTCCAATACCAAAATGCTTTCATTAGCCAGGTTTTGTCACACATATCAATCTTTTTATTGTGTAACATAAAATCATTGCAGGACTATCCATAGCTTTTTATAAAAAATAATAAAAATCATATTCTACAGTCTCTCAGACATGTAGTCTTACAGTCTTACAAGTAGTGCAGTTGATAATGTGCATCGTACGTTTTACAATGTTTAAGTATTAGTTGTGCATTTTTACAGTCATACAATGTTTAAGTAGTGTAGTCTCATAACAGAGTGCAGTCTCATAGCCGTGCATCGTACAGTCTTACAATATTTTAGTAGTGCAGCCTCACAGTCTTATAGTCTTGCAATCATACAAACTTAAACGTCGTTTTTTCGATCACACAGATGCCGGCACTGTCTTAAAACCTTCGCACTATATATATTCTAAGATACTTTGTAATATGATCGCAATATACTGTAGTTGTTAGCCTATGATATCGATTATTATGTTGCATTTTCTTAGGGAGGCAATATTCAAAGCAAATTTAAAATAAGAAATACCTGGAAGGCAATGTCATACTTATATTATTTGTTCGAAAAGCTATGACCATTGTTGCAGAATAGTGATACGTTGAGGAACTGAAGAGGTGAAACATCGCACACATCATTGTCTGCATACGTCAATGAAGAGCCATTGCAACATGTATACATCACATTATCCGCTTATTTGTACAGTCAAAGAAATGAAAAATTAATTTACGAAATAGTAATTGTAAAAAAATAAATACATCAAGGATTTTGTAATACCTTCTCGCCTGATGGGGGACCTCATCTATAAACAGGAAAGTTAATTTTCGAGTATGTCATGCCCAAATTTCAAAGAATATATGGTATCATAAGATGTGTTTTTCGCAATGCCATTTCAAAGAATCTCATATCCCGAACAACCGAAGGTTCAACGTCGTGCAATTGATATCTTAATCACAATGTATATAACATGTGACATTCATTAATATTAACTGGAATAACTATAAAGATCAGACTCTTGCCATGGAACAGATGACCAACACTCCACGATCCCTGTGCATATGGGCGGAAACATATGTAGACTAATTATTGTCGAATGTTATGACCATCAGCTTTGTAAGATTGTTCGTGAATGATTTTGTGATTGAATATTTTATGACTCAGTACCATCAACTTTGTAAGACTGCTTAATTGAATTCATGTTGTATGTCGCAAACATTTAGCCACTCGGGCAGCCTAGTTTTATAAAGATTGTCCATGAACAGTTGCTCAACATTAACATTATTAACAATCTTATCATTATGTAATATAATTTTCGATCAGTATCACAATCATCGATAAAATGTTAATAATTGCCTTACCATCCATGCAACAGTACAGTCATACAATAAGATTATAAATATCTTATCATTATATATAATTTACTATCGGTGTCACAGCCGTACAATATTGAATTTCATAATAGTGCTACATTATTAATAATCTTACGAATACTACTATGTGTCATGATAGGCTAATTACCGGGCCAGATGTGCAACAATTTCTACAAAATAACTGTACTATACATTATACCATGCTTACTCTGTAAGTGTTGTACACTATTAACTGAGTCCCAGCCAGAGATAAATTGAACAGCTCGTAACAGCTTCTGAAAACTTCTAAACATTTAATATCATCATATTTTCCCTAAGATAGTTAGCTAAGATAGCCATAATCGCAAACCTTATCCTATATTCGATAAAACAAAATGAACATGCAACTATGCATCCCACATTATAAATAATGATCCAACTCATGGCGGACTACCTTTGATATTTTTTTTGGAAGTGTAACATTTTACTCATAAACTAAATCATAGATATTAAAAACTCGCCAAGTCAAACACATCTTCTGACCTATAAAGCATGAAGTTGCTACCGAACTCTCACAATCACCATGGCAAGAAATGAAATCTTCGACAATTAAGATATGAATTATTACTATAAACATTTCATCCCTAAACCAACAAAAATCGTAACATGGTCCACGTGCTCTAATAATTGTACCTTCAAAAGATCTTTTGCTTGTGCAAACAATGAATGCAACGTCCCACGCACATATTTGGTGTATTGAACTGTAGAAATAAAAAAAGAATCTAAGATCAATTTCCCCAAAAGAACCGGTTTTACACATAATCGGCTAGTAAGATTCAATGATAGCAGATCTTAAATAGATACGGCACAACATAAGCTCGTTATTTCCCTTCGGAAGCAAGATTCGGATATTACGTCTAGCAAGAAGATTTCCAACTCTCGAAAACAATAGAAATAATGTAGCAACAACTTACTCGATGCAATTCTGGAAAGGGAACAAAAAAGGTTACGATCACCATATTCCGTCACATTATGATTTTTCGTACGACATTGTGTAGTAAAGACATGCTTCATTATTGCAACAACGAAGGCTAAAAATCAGTATTGCTACCGTGGATCAACCTGATTGGTAGAACTTGAGCCACTATCTCAGGATTATATGCGCAATTACTATGAATGTGCATTTCAATAGTTGTATGTGACCACCCGCTCAATGATTACCTTAAGAGTAGACTACTAAAGAAACCCAGCGTGAACTGCGTTTTTTGACCCATATGTTGCGGTTGACACCTGCTGTTCGCAACTTTAATCACGAAAAATGACCACGTAAAAACCCCATCAGCTGCTCTGCTGCCATAAAAATGTATTGGAAGCTTACAGATCAAAGAAAAACATGAATATTAATGATTTGCTCTTTTAGATAGATAGTTAACCTTCTCTCTCACTTTTTCTTGCTGCTCCTTGACTTTCTCTTAACTTCTGTAGGCCCATATTAGCCTTTAGTCGCTTCTCCTAGTCATCACAATGAGAGCAATACCACACAATGTATTCATATAATATGGAAATGCATGCAGATTGATCGACACGTGGTGTGCTAATATAATTTGCAAGTGCGACAAGTGATAATATAAAACGAATACTTAATTACTATCACCGACGTGCAATAGGCAGTGGACCTATCGTTTGTAGTGCAGTAAAGTGAGTAAACGAGTATCGAACACGAGGAATAAATTGATTACTAGTATTAACATATCGACTCAATATCTACCCTAAACAAAGTGCGTAGATTGTTTATGAACTATCCTAACAGATTACTCCTAAATCAACGAGAGATTCAAAGAACACGCCTAAATTGATAAGAGAGCTTTTAGATAATAAAGATGCGCTCGGGATTCGAATCCCGCTTGGTATTATCGCCTAAGACAATGAATATCGTTTCTATGTGATTCTAGACTAGATCGCAGTAATTTTCTACCCACTCGCGAATTTGCTGTCGCCCTAAAACGCTCGCGGGGATCTAAAATTCAGTAATTACTAACGGCGAGGATCGAGTATTTGCTTTCGCCTATACTCGAATCCTATCATCTACCAACGGCCTAATTGTTGTTTAGCTGTTGCCCTAAATGATTTTCACACATTCACTTTAACACATAGACATATTAAAAAAAGAAGCAATTTCATAGAACGATAATAGTCAAACGCACGAGTCACGATGTCTTTTATACGAATAAACCTACCGTTCATCTAATCCCAAGCACATAGGGGATTTAGCTACTGATAATTGATAGAAAAATGATAAAGGAAATAAGAAACGAGGAAGAAGGACTCATAATCTTGAGTACGACTGAATCTGGGTGATATCGTGGATGAGCTGTCGTTCTTCGTTCAATTTGGCGTGAGTTGTGCATTGATCCATCTCTTGCACTTCTCCAATGGGATTCTGCATTTCTGGCGTCTGAATTCGTCTCTAAGGAATTAGGGTTGATATCCGGGCTTTTATACGGATTTTCATAACGGTTACGGCTTGGGACAAGGACCTTCACGGCCACCATCACCGACTCGACTCGCTTTGCTTACTGCCATACATCACAGCCACTTGCATTGGATGTCACGGCCGTTACGCTCCTCGGTCCAACTCTCTGTCGACTGTCACGGCCCAGTGTTTTTTCGGTCACGGCCATGAACGATCTTAAGGTATAGTCTCGTTGAGCACTTCTTATTGTCGCGGCCTGATGCATGAGACATCAGGCCGTGACGTGTTTAGCTTTTGGTCTCTGTGGCTGTCCCCACCACGTGCACAAGGTGTCATGGCCGTGACACCTGACAGTATTCGTCATCTTCGCGCCGTTTTGCGCGTTTTCGCTCCTTTCCGCCCGAAACTCGTCCTAAGCTCCTTCAATATCAAATAAGTGTAAATATGGCGAATAAACGCATAAAATGATTGTTAGAACTCTATTATATCCCAATTAAATACTATGACAAACGCATTGAAATACGTTTATCAAACCTCCCCACTTAAGCATTTGCTTCTCCTCAAGTAAATTAGAAGTCAGAGAAGGCATCAAATCAAGATAAGTGCACGATTGTTCACAATTTATCATCAAAGCTAGAAAGCACGAAACGGAATCAAGCAAACAATCATGGACATCACACTAATGACTTGCACTTGTCGACCTAAACGTCTTTCGCACTGTCAATCGAGACTCATACCTCACAGGGATTCGCTCAAAATCACTCAGTGTATACGCTAGCATATAGTGAATTGCTCAATTCGTGCACTAGTCCCACCCCTACCATAAACTTGCAAGCTAATCGCATCTCTACTACTTAAAGTGACAAGCATAAATCTGAGGGTCTTTTCGGGTGGAACGGGTCGAATAATCATGAAGCGACAAGTATGTATATTGAACACGTAATCTTAGAGCCAGGACACGTAAGCGAAAAATATCAAAGAACATATCATGATCAAACATACAGTCACATGCCCCGACATTAGACTCAACGTTATCGCTATGAAATCCTAGACTTTTTTGCCTGACCCTCTCGACTCAGTTCCCTTTCGCCTTAGTTACGCTCTATTTTGTGCACTGTCCTTATTCCCTACACATTAAGGTTTGGCTTTTGTCGCAAAGAATACATCGTCACAGCGAATGCCGTATACCTAGGAATACTTATTATCAAAATCTATATCTTGCAAAAGGATTATGGCAAGCTTATGCAAGGGATCGGGTCATTTCAGAAAACGGTCAAGTAGGGTCGAGTCATTTCACGAATAGCAGAGAAGAACGTTAAATCAGACATCGAAGCAGTAACTCTCAACTTTGACTTCTGCTCTATTCTACTCAGGTTTCATATAATCTCTGGAGGCTTATTCGGGTCAGTGACTTTCATGATTTACGAGGTAAGTAAAAGTAGGCTCAGCTCAAAGTGGCTAATGGGTTAATCATGGTAGGGAATCTGGTTCTGGACTTATTCCTAATGCACTCATCATTTTCACACTAACGCACCAAAACAGTTTCAACATGTATCAGACAGGGCAAGTTCTAGAGGGATATAGACTAGGCACGTCACACAACCAAAAAAATGAGCATAAGCTCGTCAGGCTCAAACTCTCACAACGAAACAGGGTTATGTGTACGAATCTCTCAAAATAGTGCTATATCTATTCAGGCAGATACGATTCAATCAATCATGATATCCTAATTGCTCACAAGATTTCATAACAATGCAGACCAACTTGAGACAATCGCAAACAATCATGCCTGAGTTCAATATCATGCCTTTCTAACAAAATTTTAGCTCATGGCCACGTCATAAAAAAAACTTTTCATAATTCTCAACCTATTTTCCGCTCCCCACACTTAAGATGTACGTTGTCCTCAACGTAAAAAACTGAATAAACGAGAGGGAAACGAAGGTTTAAGAGAACGAAACTCCTCTGATGAAAGATTGACGTGGTATTGTCTGAACTTGTGACGGTCGTTGTGTTGTAACTCGTTCTGCGTAGCCTGGCCTTACTAAAGGAAATATTAAACGTAGAAAGAGATAGTCATAGATAAGCGCCAAAAAACGTAGACATAGTCAAATATCAACGTCATAAACAAAATAAACACAATGATTACTCGACCAACAAAATGTCTAAGGAGAGAAAAGAAAGGTAGAGAACAGGGAATGTCACTCAGGGGGTGGTGGTGGCGGCGAGTCGGGCGAAGAATGACAGCGACTGCTGTGTAAGCTTAACCGCGGGCGTTCGCTGAAGGGCCTGTTCGTAGCGCGCTTGCTGCCTCACGATATCGGCGGCGTCTTCCTCGTTCCTGTGCTCGTACTCTTCCTGTCAGCGCCGAGTCCCTTCGTTGTAGCTCCGGGCTTCTGCGTCGCATTGCAAGCGTGTCGGCATTCATGCACTCAATCTCATGGCACAGCGCTTCGAGGTGTCGACGCGTAATGGGGCGACATCGGATGACTCGCCCTGGTGGTATCCGGAAGAGTAAGAAGCCTGGCGGTTGTGTCAGTCTCCACCGGTTGGGGGCCTTCTTACTCTGGCCACGATACGTCTCGTGCCAGATGTACACCTGTTCGCACTGCGTCCAGGTGGGCGCCTTCACGAGCATCTTCATTTTTATCAGCATGCCCCGTTCAAGGGGTTGCGCCCATCGACTACCTCCCTCTCGGGGCGTTCTGTGGCCACAGGCATAGTCCCCTGGATGAGTTTGGTGATGAGAGCTCCCACGGCAATGTTGCCATGGCTCCTTGCTTCCGCCTCACTGTATCTTAACCAGATAGAATAGGTCGCGGAGCGTGATTGCTCCGTGCGAGTCGCCCCTCGATGTGAGCGAGGTCGTCAGGAGACGGTGGATGTATCGCAGTCCTGGGCTCCTGAGCGCAGACGCATTCGAAGTCTTCGGGCTGAATTTTGGTTTGCCTGGTCGCAGCGATGTCAGCCTAGCAAGCCTGTCGACCTCCCGATTGCTGAAAGTAGTCCTTGTAGTGCAGGTCCGGAAATGGGCCGTCGTGCCCGAAAAATGGTATTGGACCTCCAAGTACATGGCAGAAGTAGTCGACCTTCACTATATGTTCTTCGCTGAATGCCGAAAGTTTACCTTGCTGGTGCCGTATTCCTCATGGGAGAAAGTTGAAAGGAACTCCAAGGTGTTGTACGCCGGTTCGTCGATGTGGAAGATGTGCCCCATTCACTGAATGAGAGGTACTGGGCGACTTGCTGGTCGATGTGGTGCTTCGCCAGCATATCATGGTCGATCTGGTCCATGGGGATGAACTCCATGGCCTTCAGCTATTGTATCGGCCGTCTGAGTGTCGTCTGTGACTGAGCCATGGCTTGTAGCAGTGTTGGCGGGGGCCCATGTCGCCTTTGACGAACGGGCGAGCAAAAGCGGGGTCACGCTGAGCTGTGGAACAGCTTTTAACCATAGTACCTAGAAGAAAGGTGTGAGCTCCAAGAAAATATAGCAATTAAACTCAAAGCAGCTTGACTCGACCAACCATACGCCAAGATAATGAAAGTTCGAAGTGGCTTTTCGTCGAACACATAACGTGCAAGTGTAAGTATGCATATCAAGTCCAAAATTTGAGCAACCAACGTACCCACAAGATTCATAAGATAGTTCAACGCTAGCTAACACAATCACAGCAACAAATGTCGATAAAACTTTCCAACAATCCCCAAATTCAGAATTAGGGTTCCTCATTCCCAAAATTCAAGATTAATGCACCAAATCAACAAATTAGCATACCCAATGTTTTATTAGCATGTATATCATCATAAAAGAGCATGAAGAGCACGAAATTGGACTCAATTTTGAAAAGCCCCAATTCTAAATTAGGTTTCGTCGTAGAACTTCAAAATTCAACCTCAAATTCACGTAATTAAGCATGTCCAGTGTGTTCCTAGCATGTATCTATCATAAAAGAGCAAGAGAAACACCAAATTAGACCCAATTTCGAAAATCTCCAATTTGAAAATTAGGGTTCTTCGTCATAGAAATCGAAATTCATGGATGATAGCAACGAAGTAGGCATGAGTAGGAAGGTCACGGCCGTGATGGCTTAAGCCGTCGGTGTGACAGTGGACAGTGTGCGCAAGTCGGGTCGTCACGGCCGTGAGTCTTTAAGGACAGGCCGTCACCATTATTTTTTACTATGCTAATGTCAAAAAGAAAAAGAATAAACGAAAATATCTAGGTTGCCTCCTTAGAAGCGCTTACTTTACCTTCTTTAGTTGGACGCCTTTTAATTCGCTCAAGTCTGGAAGTCCAGGTATATCACTTCTTTTTCGCTCACGTCCTCCTCGCCTGAAAGTACTCTGCTCCATACCTGAAATCTCAACAGTACCTTAAGAAAAAACACGATTAACAGTGACGGTCCTGACCAACGTGATTTAAGTTTGCCGGGAAAGATCCTAAGTCGAGAGTTAAATAGGAGGACTTGGTCTCCTTCCTGAAACTCTCGTCTTTGCCTAATTTTTTATCATGATAAGCTTTTGAGCGTTCCTTATACATTCGAGCATTATCATAAGCGGATAGCCGCCACTCGTCTAACTCGTTGATTTGGAGTTGCCGCTTTCTGCTGCTGTCTCCTAAATCAAGATTCAAGGACTTGATCACCCAATAGGCCTTATGCTCGATTTCTACGGAGAGATGGCACGCCTTCCCATAGACTAATCTGTACGGTGTAGTGCCTATAGGCGTCTTACATGCAAGTCTATAAGCCCAAAGTGCATCATTCAACTTATTTGTCCACTCCCTACGGTTCCCTTCTATGTGTGTTTTCTAGGATGCTTTCAGCTCACGATTTACTACTTCGACCTGACCGCTAGCTTGGGGTGGTACGGGGTGAATAGGCTATGTCTAACACCGTAACATTCTAACGTGCGTGCAAACTGGGTGTTACAGAAATGAGTACCCCTATCGCTTATAATGCATCTAGGTGTCCCAAAGCGTGAAAACAGTGCACGTAAAATCTAACGACTACCCTAGCATCGTTCGTGGGTAAGGCTTGCGTCTCGGCCCCCTTGGACACATAATCGACAACAACTAGGATGTATTTATTATTATACGAGCTAGGGAACGGACCCATAAAATCTATACCCCATACGTCAAAAATCTCACAAACTAGATGAAGTTCTGGGTATTTCGTCGCGTTTCGAGAGATTACCTGCGCGCTGACACTGATCACAAGTGTCAACGTACCTTTGAGCATTCTTGAAGATCGTGGGCCAGTAGATACGCTTTCCAACACTTCTGAGCGGTTCTGTTGGCTGCGTATGCCCTCCGGTCAATCCGTTACGGCAGTGCCTAAGGATCTGTGTCGTCTCTGGAGTAGCAACGCATCGTCGTATCACCTGGTCTGCACATCGCCTAAAAGATATGGGTCTTCCCGAAAGTAGTACCTCAAATAAGAATTTCTTCTTTTGCAGACTGGTGTACTCCTTTTGGTAGGACCCTCGCAACAAGATAGTTAGCGTAATCTGCAAACCATGGAGTATTGTCACTTACCACCTGTATCGAGTATAGGTGCTCGTCTGGGAACCGATCGTGTATCGCCCTTTCGTCCTTGTTATAAATTTCGGACTCATCAAGTCGAGAATAGTGGTCCGTCGCCAGATTCTCTGCACCTTTCTTGTCCCGCATATCTATATCGAATTCTTGAAGGAGCAGGATCCATCGAATCAGTCGAGGCTTCGCATCCGGCTTTGCTAACAAGTACTTAAGAGTCGAGTGGTCAGTAAACACAATAACTTTAGATAAGATAAGATATGACATAACTTGTCGAAAGCGAACACGACAGCTAACAAATCATTTTCAGTGATCGTGTAATTGGCTTGGGCTGCGTCTAGCGTCTTACTCCGTAGTAAATTGGCTTGAAATGGTTTGTCCTTGTGTTGCCCTAACACGGCCCCAATTTTATAATCACTAGCATCGCACATTAGTTCAAAGGACAGCCCCCAGTCATGGCTACCATAATAGGTGCTGCAATAAGTCGCTCCTTAAGTAGATTGAAAGCATGCAAGCACACATCGTTAAACTCAAAAGGAGCATATTTCTCAAGTAATTTAGACATGGGTCGAGCGATCTTAGAAAAATCATCAATGACTTACGATAAAACCCAGCATGTCCTAGAAAACTCCTAATCGATCTCACGTTGGAGGGAACAAGCAATTTTCTATAGTCTCCAACTTAGGGTCGGTCCACTTCGAGTCCTTTAGAGGAAATCTTATGGCCCATAACTATGCCCTCTCGAACCATGAAATTACACTTTTACCATTTAAGTGCCAAATTCGTTTCCTCGCATCGTGCGAGTACGAGCTTCAAATTAGATAAGCATGCATCAAACGACGAACCGAAAACAGAAAAATCGTCCATAAATACCTCTATTACCCCACCTACCAGGTCATCGAATATGGCCATCATGCATCGCTGGAAGGTAGCTTGGGCATCGCAAAGATCGAATGGCATCCTTCGGTACGCGAACGTCCCGAACGGGCACGTGAATGTGGTCTTCTCCTGGTCCTCGGGTGCTATGGGAATTGCAGATAACCTGACAAGCTATCAAGAAAACAGTAAAATGAGTCATCATCGCTAACTTTTCTAACATTTGATCAATAAACGGTAAAGGAAAGTGATCCTTTCTCGTGGCGTTGTTCAACTTCCTATAGTCGATGCAGATGCGACATCCAGTCACGGTCCTCATAGGAATCAACTCGTTCTTGTCGTTAGTGACACCGTCATGCCTCCCTTCTTTGGGACCACTTGGACCGGGCTGACCCATGCGCTGTCTGAAATGGGATAGATCATCCCTGCGTCTAGCAATTTGATCACATCCTTTTTGACGGCGTCCTTCATGTTGGGATTGAGGCGCTTTTGACGTTGTGCGACCGGCTTGAAATCGTCCTCCATGAGGATCTTGTGCGTACAGTAGCTCGGGTTGTACCCCTTATGTCGGATATCTTCCACGGCCTTTTTGTGCTCTTTCAACACGCCCAAGAGCTGCCCCTTCTATCCGTCGTCGAGCTCGATGAGATGATGACCGGTAGCCCTCCGTTTACTGCCAAGAAATGTGTTCTTGGGATGGTCGGGCAGTGACTTCAATTCCAGGACCGATGGCTCCTCGACTGAGCTCTTTCCTTGTCCTCTTCGCTGCTCTCATAGATGGCTATGATAGGCTCGTTGACCTCCTCCCTACACTCATCATCGCCATAATGGTGTGCATGTCCTGCTCACCGACCTGTGACAGACCTTGCACAGAAAAGAGAAAGTCGTGCTCAAAGACGTTTAAGAAATACATTTATCATCCTGCTCGTTACACTTTTTCATCGAATCAGCCATATCGAACGTAACTTTTTTGCCGTCTACTGTCAGGTTTAATATGCCATTTCTAACATCTATCATGGTCTCTCCCGTCGCTAAGAACGGTCTACCTAAGATCAAGGGGACATTTTCATCTTCATCCATGTCTAGAATAGCAAAATCGGCAGGGATAACAAACTTATCGACCTTAACTATGACATCCTCGACAACGCCTCGAGGATACTTTAATGATCCATCAGCTAATTGGAGGCTCATCCTAGTGGATCGTGGTTCACCTAGTCCTAAAAGCTTAAACATAGAATATGGCATGAGATTAATACTAGCGCCTAGATCAGCTAACGCACGCTCAATCACGAAGTCTCCTATAAGACAGGGAATAGTAAAACTCCCTGGGTCCTTAAGCTTCTTCAGGATCTTCCTTTGGAGTATCGCCGAACACTCTCATTACAGGCATATTGTGGAGACGTGTTTGAGCTTCCTTCTGTTCGTCAGCAGGCCCTTCAGAAACTTGGCGAAGGTGGGCATCCGCGTAATGGCTTCAACAAATGTAAGTTAATATGCAATTCCTTACGCATACCCATAAATTTATTGAACTGCACATCGTCCTTGTCTTTCTCAATCAAGACGGGTAAGGAATCTTCGCCGGTATGGCTTCACTGGTGGCCACTGGATCTCCTTCTTCTTTTCCTTTCCGGGCTCGACCGCCTCCTTCTCAACTTCGGCTTCTTGACATTGTCGCCTCTGATTTCCTCCACTTCCGGCTCATCGTGGCTCTCGAAGTTGGCATTCTCCTTCGCCTTCTTCTTGGCGGCACTTCTTGCAGTTCTCGTCCGTTCCTTAGGGTCACAGCCTTGCAATACTCCTTTGGATTCTGCTCAGTGTAGCTTGGGAGTGATCCTGAGTATGCCCCACCATTGTTTGATCATCTGGCCCATTTGTTGCTCCAGCTTCTTGAGCGAGGCGTCCTTGTTCAGGGCACGTACGTCGTTCGCTTCCATTTACTCCTCCATCTTTGTCATTCGGCTCTCGTGGCTGCAGTGGCGCTGCTGAGTTCGTGAGGAGCACCTTCATCATGTCCTTCATCTCCCTCATATCATCAGATCCTCCTGCGAGTGCGTTCTGATACTGGCGTCGCGCCCCGTTTTGGAAACCGGGACGGCCTAGGCTGAAATCCCGGCGGTCCTTGCCCCTGGTGGTTCTGATTCCCATACGCCAAGTTGGGATGTGCTCGAGGTTGGAAGCTTCACTGGCCACCTTGGTAATTCCCTATATAGTCTACGTACTCCAGCGATTGCCAAGTTGGCGTTCAGATGTCTCGTGGGCTGCACCACAGATCCCCCACAATGGCACGTATGCGTGTGCTGTGTCGGTGCGGTGGTCGTCACGGCATTCACCGGGGCTGTGTCTGCTCGAATTTCAGGAGTAGTGCACCAATGACTGTCTACAACTGGAAGTTTGTCGCAGCGATCTGTTGCTGGAGCGCCTCGAGTTTGGCATTCGTAGCCGTCTCCTCGCTCACTCCCGAACACTTCTGGCATCTTCGTCCTCGTATTGCCCCTCATGAACTGTTCCTTGAGTATTCCTCTATCAGATTCCTAGCGTCGGTTGCATTGAGCTTCACGAGTCCTCCTCCTGCGGCTTCCGTCTAACATATGGACAGTCTGGTCATTGAGCCCCTCATGGAATGGTTGATCTGGGCTGCCTTCGACATCCCGTGCTGTGGATACCTTTTCAGTAGCGCCTTGTATCGCTCCCACACCTCGTATAGGTTTTTCTAAGTCCTTCTGGTGAAAAAGGGAGATCTCCGTCTTCAACCTTTGCACATTTGATATGGCAAGTAATGGTTGATGAAAGTGGCTCGCATCTCTTCCCAAATAGTGATCGATCTGGGAGCAACATATCCAACCAGTCCTTCTGCCTTGAACTTGAGCGAGAAAGGGAACAACATCAACTAATTGCATCGCCTGGGACACAATTGATCTTGATGGTGTCGATCACCGTCAGAAATGCCTTCAGATGTGAGTTGGGATCGTCGTCTGGATTTCCCTCAAACTGGGCCGTCTGGAAAATCATCTAAAGCCAAGAATGCTTCAGCTCGAAGTTGTTGTTCTCGATCGGCGGGATGACAATCGCCGACTCAGTACCGCCTAGCGCGGAATTCTTGAGGAGATCTTGTAGTGATGGCTCCTCCTCTGAAATGTGATGGACGAACACTCTGTGGTCTGCCATTCTTACTTCTGTGCCTGGGCTATCTAAGGATGCCTCTACACGAGAGTTTGGGTCGACTCCTACGAACTGTCCTCTGAATAGCACACTAAAGGATCCCGAGAGCTAGTGGAAGCTCCTTCGGATTCGTGCTTGTCTTCGTAACTTTCGCTCAAAGTCGGTCTGCTTCAACGATGGGACCTGATGGGTGGCTTTGGTCATTCACCGCTGAATCGTACCTTCAAGAAGTGAAATTGAAAATTAACAAGGAAATAAATAAATACGTCAAAAATAATATGAGACTAATAATGACGTAGGAAAACAAATAAAGCAAATAACACAAATAATGCAATTAGTAAAAAACAAAGAACACGTCAAATAAAAGTGGCTAAAGTACCAAACTACGGTGTTCCTAATATCAATCTATTCCCCGACAACGGTGCCAAAAACTTGATCGACACGTGGTGTGCTAATATAATTTGCAAGTGCGACAAGTGATAATATAAAACGAATACTTAATTACTATCACCGACGTGCGATAGGCAGTGGACCTATCGTTTGTAGTGCAGTAAAGTGAGTAAACGTGTATCGAACACGAGAAATAAATTGATTACTAGTATTAACCTATCGACTCGATATCTAGCCTAAACAAAGTGTGTAGATTGTTTATGAACTCCTAAAATCAACGAGAGATTCAAAGAACACGCCTAAACTGATAAGAGAGCTTTCAGATAATAAAGATGTGCTCGGGATTCGCATCCCGCTAGGTATTATCGCCTAAGACAATGAAATATCATTCCTATGTGATTCTAGACTAGATCGCAGTAATTTCCTACCCACTCGCGAATTTGCTGTCGCCATAAACGCTCGCGGGGATCTAAAATTCAGTAATTACTAACGGCGAGGATAGAGTATTTGCTTTCGCCCTATACGGAATCCTATCATCCACGAACGGCCTAATCGTTGTTTAGTTGTCGCCCTAAACGATTTCCATACATTCACTTTGACATAGACATATTAAAGCGAAGAAGCAATTTCATAGAACAATAAATAGTCAAACGCACGAGTCACGATAACATATATCTTTAATACGAACAAACCTACCGTTCATCTAATCCCAAGCATATAGGTAATTGCTACTCATGATTGACAAAAATGATAAAGTAAAAAAACGAGGAAGAAGGCCTCGTACTCTTGAGTACGGCTGAATCTGGGTGATTCGTGGATGACCGTAATTCTTCGTTCAATTTGGCGTGAGTTCTGCGTTGATCCGTCTCTTGCGCTTCTCCAGTGGAATTCTGCATTTCTGACATCTGTAATTCGTCCTGAGGAGGTGTCCTCTCTTTCTGAGTCAATTCGACTTTTATACGGATTTTCATAACGTCAAGGCCTGGGACAGGGTCCTCACGCCGTGACCATCACCGACTCGACTAGCTTTGCTTACTGCCATAACATCACGGCCACTTGCATTGGATGTCACGGCCGTGACGCTCCTCGGTCCAACTCTCAGTCGACTGTCACGGCCCATGTTTTTCCGGCACAGCCGTGACGATCTTGTATAGTCTCGTGATCACTGCCTATTATCACGGCCTGATCACGAGACATCACGGCCGTGACGTGTTCAGCTTTCGGTCTCTGGTGAATGTCACGGCCACGTGCACAGGTATCACGGCCGTGACACCTGACAGTGCTCGGCATCTTCGCACCGTTTTGCCTTGTTTTCGATCCTTTTCGCCCACATCGTCCTAAGGTCCTTCATCAAAATAAGTGTAAATATGGCGAATAAACATAAATGATTGCTAGAGCTCTTTATATCCCAATTAAAATACTATAAACACATTGAAATACGTTTGTAACATATCAAATAAAGATGAGGGGTGTCTGCTATGTCACAGGCAGATGAATGTATATCACACTGTATTTCGACTGCGGGTATAGCAGAACATTGGTTGAGGAGGTATGCCATGGTTATGTGTAGAGACTTCATACGATTTTGAGCATGGACCAAGCAGTTGGTAAGGCTGAGTAAGCATAAGAACGAGATAATGAAGATACAACTTGCGGGAGTTGTGGCTATCACCTTATAATATGGAAGGAACGTAATACTAGAGTACATGGGGGGAGATGCGAAGCAGCAAAGGAGCTATTCCAGGTGTTCAAGCGGAGCTTTAAAGACCAAGTACGAGGGATGAAGTTTGCGAAGCGATCACGGCGAGGAGTGGAGTATATACGAGATATGTTATTCCTAATGATTAGTTGGGTGAGTGATTAGCTGAGAGGGTGATTACACCATGTGTGGTAATGAAAAATTTTTCATACCAAAAAAAATAAAGATGAGATGTTTTAAATGAAACGGCATTCTAGACCGATATATAACATTTAGCATATGGAGATCTATGAAGGAAATGGAAAAAAAATCAGAACCAACAACAACAAAAACAAAATCTTGACATATTTTCATGTTACACTTCATGATGATTCGCTACACGCCCAAATTATCCTATCATAACCCAGCCTTCTCACACAAAGACATCAATGCAAACAAATAGGAAAACAAAATAAAGTAGAAGTAATGTAGGCATACCTCTCGGATCTTCAACCTCAATCATCAGCCCGACTGCCCATTTCATGTCGTCGTCGCGGGCCAGCCGCTAGAGCCCGCATAAACTACAACGCTCGGTGGAATCCCTCTCTCGCGCATTTCATCGAACTTCTTCCTTGCTTCTTTGCTTTGTTGTCACCATCCTCCGACATAGTTGTCTCGACGTTCTTGTAAAGGCAGTCACGGGCGATGTAATCTCCTTACAGTTGGCCACCATTATTGTCAAAGATCTTAACCTTCGAGTAGCTTGGCACCCTAGCATAACCCGTAAATCAAAGAAACATTGAAAATTTCCTTAGAATGATGACCCTTGATGTTGCCTCGAACACGTCGGTGAGGCGTGCTCATATATGTAGGTGACATATGTGAAGATAGAGAATGTGGGGTTTGAATTGGAGTGCAATGTGAGAGACCTGGCGAGGTGGGGGTGAAATATGTCAATAATCCAATACTGCAAGTTGGAAGAAGCGTCTCAAGGGTTTTTACAACCTCAACTCTTAATAATCAAGCAAAGATTACGCATATGATATGCCAACTCCTATAGGCAGCAGAATCTGCTTTCAATCATCAGTAAACCTGTGAGACAAAAAAGATATAATCGTTTAACATTAAATATAAAAAAAGTAAAAAAAAGTGAATATAATTGAAATTGTTACATGACACAAATAAGAAATAAAAGTACTCACTGAGCGACTCTTTTGAGAGTATCTACAAATTTGTATGCCTGCAGCAGTGTAAGACCACGAACTTGCACAACTGCGAGCTTGGGAGAACGACTGCAAATTTCGCAAGAATGCAGACTTGCACAACTGCTTGACTTGCAATTGTTGGGAGACTCCAACCATTTGTAAGACTGCTAATATGCCTCAAAAGATGTAAGACTTCGAGCTGTAAGACTGCATAACGGATATAGGAATTTGCCCTGTATTGCTGTAAGAGACCGTAACTGAGGGATTCTGGGAGGGGTGCGATGTAGATGTTGATGGAAGTTTGAGGCACGGCGAAGGTGATCATAACTTGGAAAGGAAGTTTGAGGCACGACGAAGGTGATCGTAACTTGGAATGGAAGTTTGAGGCACGGCGAAAGTGATCGTAACTTGGAAATGGTATCCACTCAAGGAAGTTCTCACCGCAGACTTTCTACAAATCCTCCATATTCAGTTAGCTCATTAGCTTAATATCAGCCTGTCCACAATAGCACCAAATAACTCGATGATTCAAAACTTAACGAACAAAAAAAACCCAATCAATCGGTTCAACTGTAGCACACAACAATCATCAAACACAAAATTAACTAATAATAGGGAAATACCTTGTCTACTTCACTGCCGATCCTCCGAGGTTAAAGCCCAGTACTGCTGTAAGAGACCGTAATTGAGGGATTCTGGGAGGGGTGCGATGTAGACGTTGATGGAAGTTTGAGGCACGGCGAAGGTGATCGTAACTTGGAAAGGAAGTTTGAGGCATGGCGAAGGTGATGATCGTAACTTGGAAATGTATCCACTCAAGGAAGTTCTCACCGCAGACTTTCTTCAAATCCCTATTCAGTGAGCTCATTAGCTTAGTATCAGCCTGTCCACAATAGCACCAAATAACTCGACGATTCAGAAGTTAACGAACAAAAAATACCAATCAATCAGTTCAACTGTAGCACACAAAATCATCAAACAGAAAATTAATTAATAATGGGGAAATACCCTGTCTACTTCGCTGCCTCCTCGCATCCGGGGTTAAAGCCCAGTATTGCTGTAAGAGACTGTTAATTGAGGGATTCCGGGAGGGGTGCGATGAGACGTTATGGAAGTTTGAGGCACGACAAAGGTGCTCGCCGGTCTAGCAAAGATGGTTGCGGTAGATCACCATACGCTTCCAACACGCCATCAGCAACATGAGTTTAAACTAATGGGCATACAGCACTGCATCCCCAATAATGGAAGCTTTATCCATCTGCACCCAAAGCAACATGAGTTTAAACTAATCTGATATATTTAGTAATGCTTATTTACATGAAACGTATGAACGCGTGAGGTAATAAATTAATGCATGGAAACAAACTAAAAGAATCTTGGTGATGTTGGAAACCAAAGACCTCAGTGCATAGAGCTTCTCCTTCATTCGACCTCTTCTTTTCCTTTCTGAGATCAAAGTTCTTGATCTATCAGTCTTTCATTATTATTATTTTATTATTATTATATATAACCTTCTTCTTCTTCTTCTTCTTCTTCTTCTTCTTCTTCTTCTTCTTCTTCTTCGTCAGCTGTAGTGTCGCCGTAGCTGAGGATTCTTCTCGCGATCCATTAATGACTCTTCTTCTCTATCATATCATCGTCCTCATTACCATCACCTTCGTTACCATATTCATTTTTCCCCGCAAAAATGCTGCTTGAAACTGTACCTGTTGAAATCCCGACAGCAGTACCAGCTGGCAAATCACCATTCCCAACATTGAGCATCGAGGACCATCCATCATACACAATCAAATCCCTGTGCAGAAATAAAATTGATATACTTCTAATCGCATTTTCACAAACGGTTGTATGGAAAGTTCATATGAAGCAAAATTCAAGGTTTCAACTGAAATCAGCAACTCCATCAGATTAAGTAACTACTTAAGTACTCACCATGTCTAACAGAGACGTCCTTAGCCTCCAACAAATGCTTGACATGAGTTGTATGATAACGACGCTGCAACTGTTTGGGATAGAAGGCGGATCAGACAAAGCCCACCCACTTCGAAGGGCCTTCTCAGAAAGGGCCTCTCTAAATCGAACAGCAAATCGATGTTCGAAGAGGAGGCGGAGCCACATCCGCCGACGACGGAGCTGCGCGGTGACGATCGGCTTGCGACTGGCACTGTTGGGTCCTTTCTTCCTCGATTCGTTCATACTTGTTTGCAACGTGAATAGGAGAAGCCAAAAGATAAATCTTTATTTGTGACGTTTAATTTTTGGTGAATCTATAGAAAATACTCAATTGGATAAAATTTTTACACATAGGTACCCATGTCGAAATTTTATAGATAGGTACCCAGTTTAATTTTTACCAGTTCTTAGTCATATTGTATTCCTGTGTGTTTTGCGGACCATAACACTTGATAAAGGTACCTAAATATGCATACGTCGTACCTACGACATAGTGTGTTACATAGGCGTACCTAATATAGCATACTCATACCATTTCTGTTATATAGGGTAACAAATGTGTTGATATATGGTACCCAAATGTGTTGTATGTTGTCTTTCGGGATCGGACCTATGTGCAAAAAATTTATTCTGTTAGGTACCTACATATAAAAAAAATCCTGACAGGGACTAAATTACAAATTTCCAAATAGGTACTTATATGTAAAGATCCTTAATTTTTCGTAAGATGGCATTTGGTAATTCCATTCAACATAGACCCGAAATGGTCATTATTTTACAATTTTATAATACCATAACACCTTTCATAGTGGCACATAGAGATGGCTATAGGGGTGGCAGTTTTCGTAAATAAATCACATAAAAACCTACATTGGTATCACATATCCAACTTATTTATATATATATATATATATATATATATATATATAATATATATATATATATATATGATTCTAGTTCTATTATTTTATGGTCCGAATTTGTAAAAGTAGGCCAAAAATGCAATAAATATTAAAATTATCTTATTTTTATAAATGTTGGGCCTCCATATGCTACAAGAATGGGGCACATAAAAAAAAAGGCCATCGATCGGTGACTCTTAAGTTCTAATCAAATCCATCTCTTGGCCAAAATTGATGCAAATACTTTGTGAAACGCAGCTTCTCATACCTCATCAACCGAAGACGTTGCTCTCACATATCAACTTTTGTATTTATACATGTTTTATTTTGCAACTATGAAAAATGAGGTTTTGATTAAAATTTTGGGACCCCGTCAGAATTATTTAGGATTCAGACCCTATCAGGAAAACTTTAATTTTAAGAACCAAATTTAGTACCACTTCATTGCTCTGAACTAACAATATGTTGGCATTTTGTAACACAAAACGATCATCCGTACCAGTTAATGATCATCGATACCAGTTCATTTCTGCAGTATCACTTCATTCTTCTGAAATAACAATATGTTGAAAGTTTGTAACACAAAACGATCATCATATACTAGTTCATATAACTTTTATACCACTTTTAAAGTTAGGTCCTTATCTCTAAATTTTGCAGAAATTTTGGTCCTTTAAACTAAAGTTTTCTCTAACATAGTCTAAATCTTAAATTAAACTTCTGACATGCCTGAATTCAAAGTTTTCTCTATGAGTTTTGGGACTACGACGATTTTATGAGCGCACGAAATGTTCTGTCCATAAATCATGTCCCATCTATGTCCCAAATAATCTGAGCCATTAAATTATAAATCTTGTGGTTCACAAATTTTTATCTTTTTGTAACTATTTTAATTCTATATTCCACCAAAAATCATCATTATTTCATGTAAGTTATATTATATAAACAAATAAACACATCTAATTTATTCCTTATTTTATGATGATTAAATTGATATCCATATCTTATATTTTTCGATAAAAAATTAGTTTTTATATAAATTCTAAAAAGTGGGAAAGGAAATGAGACGCAACGTGGGACAGATGATTTCATCCGAACAGAATGTATCGTCGGTATGAAGAAAACATAAGCTTAGTATCATCTAGGCTGAATGAAATACTAAACTAAGCTCACTCTTGTCTATATGTTCAAAGTCCACAAAAACATGTAAGCCGAATAACGCTAAGCTAAAGCCCATTATGAAAGCCCAATAAAGGCAAAAACAAATACTTTCTACGTTATAAAGACCCCAGATCTGCTAAGTGCGACGTTTATCGCCGATTTCTCGATAAGCTTGATAGGCGAAGAAACCCTAGATCTCGAAAAATAATCTCCCTCTCCACAGTCAAATCTCCATCGAGAATACCTCTCTTAACTCTCCATCCTCTCGTGGTGCTTGTTTTCGTGGATTAGAGATCGGATTTTGTTCGCATCGAACCGAATCGGTCTTCTTTTCGTAGATCTGAGATTTATACAACTAAGGTAATTCATTTATTTAATTTTTTCGTATCCTTTGATTTGAAGCTTTGATGAGATTAGTCTTAAACGATGCTTGTGTTTGTCTGACTTTTTCTTGTGTATTGATGCTAAGTTCTGCCCAGGATACTGTATTTTTTGGAGTTCTGCCCCAGATATATCTGCATATTATGCAATTTTCCCGTGACGTTAATTGCAATTATGTCTATAAGTGGTTTCGAATTGAATTTTAATTTTTACCTCGTAGATCAACGGATGTGATCTCCAGTGTTGTTAAAGTTGAACTGGGGATTCGGGGAGCGAGTTTGTGCGTTAATTTTAGTATGCTCGAAAAGTCTTTCTTATCCCTTTATTTTGCGCTATTGCATATCTTTGTATATTCAACTTTCCCTTTCATACTGTAGAGTGTAGTTCTGTTCTTGGTCCTTGTTATATGTATGTTAAGTTAACTGGTTCTTATTTGTCACTTTTTTTTTCTTATTTTGCAGGTTTTGGATTTAATCGTCACAATGGCTTCCTTGGATATCTCGTTGGATGAAATGATAAAAAGCAGGAGCAACAGTGACAGAAAGGGACGAGGCCAAGGCAGGGTCAGACGTGGAAGGGGTACTATGATATCTGCTAGAGGTGGTGGTGGAAGAACATTTGCTGCTATCCGCAGGAATCCACTTGGTGTAAATGCTGGGCGATCAGCATACCCTATTTCCAAGGCAAGCTCAAATTAAGGATATCGTCTTCATTTCATAGGCCAATAAGCTTTGCTGTAGTGCCTCATGGAAAGGTCCTCTAGTTGACTTAGAAATTCCAAACTGAGAATTTTGGCTTTGTTTGGTTATTGAAGAAGCGAACAGTCCCTCCACCAGGAAAGAAAAGATCCTTTTCATATTTTCCCAAGTAGCAGAGGTCACGTTGGATTTTCATGAGAGCTTGGCTTTGGAAATCTGATAAAAGTATTCCGATGGTGGCATTTAGTTGGGGGAGATAGTTATTTAGTTCTCTCATGCTAAGGAGCTAACTGCTCCAAGTTAATAAAGAACTAATTTCAGATCTTGAAATGTGCTATCCATCTTAGTGATCATTATATATAGAGATCTATTCTATATTTGGGAGGGAGATACGACATGCTGTATGAGTAATGAAGAATTATATTGCTGATGGTTGCTGTTCATATAGTCGGAAACATCTTGGTACCAGATTGTCAGTCGTACCTCAGTTCATGGCATTTCTGAAGGTTCTCTGCGCTGAATCTGAGCTGGGTCTTACTTTATGGCAGCACAAGTTGGCATGTTCTGGTTCAAACATCGAAGCACATGTAGTCTAAATGTTTCTAGCCAATTCTCAGTGGCGTTAGGTTGTCTTATTTTCGATTTTGGTGTGGCTTGTTCCTGGAAATATGGTGATATCTTCTTAATATTATTGGTGGTATAATACTGTATCCGTTGACTTCTTGTAATCTCAACATGTTCCCGTTTGCATGCTTCAGTCTTTCCGCAGACCCAGAAGTTTACCGTGGCAGAGCGGTCTATTTGAAGATAGTCTAAAAGCTGCTGGAATGTCAGCAATGGAAACTGGCACAAAATTATATGTTTCAAACTTGGATGCCGGGGTGACCAGTGAAGATATCAGGGTATTTTATTAGCAATGTTTTGATGCTTTCTTGAATCTTCTGAATGGGTTCTCGTGGGCATTTTCTGAAAAAAAGCTTTGCAAAGCAGGAGCTGTTTTCTGATATTGGAGAGTTGGTTCGATTTGCGCTTCACTTGGACAAAAATGGGCGCCCAACTGTGAGTTCAGTTCCGCTTGTGGTTACTGTGTACCAAGCTATGGCATCATAGATATAATATTTCTATGAACACTTTGCGGATGGAAAAAGTTTACGGATTGCGAATTCGATGCAGGGCTCGGCTGAAGTTGTCTTCATGAGAAGAAGTGATGCATTTCAAGCATTCAGACGGTACAATAACGTGCAATTGGATGGAAGGCCTATGAAGGTAGAGATAGTTGGGGCAAAAGACACTGTTACTCCTGTTACAGCTGGTCTGAATGTTGCTGTGGGAGCTGTGGGAGGAAAGAGGACTGTCTTGATGAAGTATGTAATTTTTTCAATATATCCCTCTTACTGAGTATGTTCTTGTCGTGCTAGAAATTCTGGTCCATATGGTATCGTACTGTGTTACTGTTTCCCCAAGTTGTTTTTGTGACTTCGTCCCTCGTTGCATTTTTTAGCATTATTGAGTTTATTATGGTCTATTTGGGTAATTGCATGTAAGAAAGCCTTCTCTCATCCTTACGAATGCCTTTGTGCAGTTCTAGAGCTGGTCGCGCAAGAGGTGGATTTACTGGAGCTAACCGCTTGTCTTTGTATGTTTTTTGCTATGCTCTTTCTGCCTTTTTGTTTTTTCTGTGGAAGATTTGCGTACTGTGAATAGACAAGTCGTTGAGTGACAATTTATGCTCCTATCGGTTCAGTCAGAGGGGCGGTCGTGGTGTTGGTGGGGGTTCAAGCACTGCACGAGGTGGTGGTGGGCGCGGGCGTGGACGAGGAGGAACGCGTGGGCGTGGTGGAGCTCATGGGAAGAAGAAGAAAACAGCCGATGAACTCGACAAAGAGTTGGACACTACCATGCCGAGGCCATGCAGACTTGAAGAATGATATGGATTACCTACCTCAGTTCCTTACCTGTGTTAGTTTGAGTTGATGGCTAATGTTGGAGCTTTCTTTCTGTCTCTATGCTTCTCTCAGTCTTGGATTGGATATGGTGTCCGTTTCATTTTGTGTTGGGAGTTGTTCAATCAATCATCTTAGTTGAATCGCCAAATTTCAAAGTTCTGGTACTTTTAGTTTATATTAATGGCTTGATTTGTAGCAATGGCATTTACATTCAACAAAATTCGGTCTAATGCAACCACACCACAACAATGCAAAGAAAATACTTCGACTTCGACCATCACCATTCCTCAGTTTGTATGGCAACTCAACCACAAACTACTCTCTTCTTCATCATCTTCTAATTGGGTACAGGAAAACCAGTTAGTCCAAAGGCACCCCATATTGCAGCTCATCGAACAAAATCGCCTCAACTCTCTTCAAAATCTCAAGCGCCTCCTCCCGCAAATCATCGTCTCAGGTCTCCATCGTAACCCTTTCGTCGTCGGCCGGCTCGTTCACGTAACGTTAATCGAAACCAAGAAATTGGAGAAGGAACATTCGAGCTTCGGAGTTAAGCTATTCGACCTCATAGAGAATCCCAATGCGTTCACTTGGAACACGATGATCAGATTCTTCGCGGAATCTGATCATAAAGCTGCTATGCAATACTATGTCAGAGCGCGGAGGCGGGAATTTTGTCCGATGAGTATACCTTTACCTTCGTGATACAGGCGTGTGGTGCTGGTTCCGATCTGAGCTTGTTGCGGCAGGTTCATTGCCATGCTCTGAAGCTGGGTTTGATCGTGCTTTATTTGCGCAGAACAGTCTTGTAAGCTGTTACCTCACGTGTGGGGGTGGTTGTACCGCGGACGCGCGGTTGGTGTTCGACGAATGCCTGTGAGGGATATTGTGTCTTGGACGAGTTTGATATCAGGGTTTGTCTCGCAAGAGAGTTACCGTGAAGCGCTTGCAGTCTTCAAACAGTTGTTGGGTGAGAGTTCTTGCGAGGTCAGGCCTAACTCTGCTACGATTCTGTCTGCAGTTTCGGCTTGCGGTGGTTTGGGATCGGTTAACGTGACCAAATGCCTGCATGGTTTGCTTGAGAAGAGTGGATGGATCAAGCAGGATGTTTCAGTTCTTAATTCGTTGATGGATGCATGTGTGAAGTGTGGAGATATAGATTATGGCAGAGACGTTTTGACGATATTGAAGCTAATGATCGGAATTTGTATTCTTGGACCACAATTATATCGGGATATGCAACGCACGGACGGGGGATTGATGCCTTAGAGCTTTTCTCACAAATGGAGCAAACGAGTGGGCTTAAGCCTGACGATGTGTTCTTTGTATCGATTTTATCTGCTTGTGCTCATTCTGGGCTTGTTCGAGAAGGCGTACGCCTCTTTGATTCGATGAGTAAGTGCTATGGAATTTCTCCCGATCTCCGCCACTATGGATGCATTGTTGACTTGTGGGGAAGGGTAGGAATGATCGACCAAGCCTATAGAATAGTCGAGAACATGCCGATGGAGCCTAATTTAACTGTACTTGGATCTTTGCTTAACGGTTGCAGGTTACATAACAACCTTGAAGTTGGTGAAGCTGTGTTGAGAAAGATCGAATCTTTGAAAGAGAAAAGGGGCGGTGCTCCTATACTGTTGTCGAATATTTACGCTAATGAGGAACATTGGAGTAAAGTCGTTGATATTAGGAGAGAAATCAGAGGAACGATGCATGCGAAACCGCCTGGTAAGAGCTGGATTCATGTGAAAGATACAGTACACGAATTCGTAGCTCGCAATGAAGCTGATCAGCAGTTGCGTATGGTTCTTGAAAGATTAGAGAAGCATTCAAGGCTGTAGTTTGATGAGAGGAATCTTCTGCTTTACAACTACAACATGCATTGTCAGAGATAACATAATCAGGCAAGTATTGATTCTGCTTGGAATTGTGTTAAAGAACAGAGTTACTTGGCATTAAGTCGAATCTTATGCTTACATCTGCTCATTCGCATGCATCGAGAGAAGCCCAGTTGATTCGGATATGACAATTTTACTTTAAGAATATTGCATTAGTAGCGTAATAATGTTGTTTAATGAGCTACGAGCAAAGTACACATGCAGAAAAAAAAGTAAGGATAAGAATTACGTAATAATATCACAGATATTGGATTGGAGTTTGACCGGGACCCACTACTAACTACCTATAAATATACCATTCATTCATCCATTCATCACTCATCAAGCACACCCATTGTTATCTTTCGATTTGAGATTATAGATTGATAGAGAGATGGAGATTGATTTGACGCCGAAGTTGGCAAAGAAGGTTTACGGTGGCGATGGAGGATCGTACCACGCCTGGTGCCCAGATGAGCTGCCCGATGCTCCGTGAAGGCAACATCGGCGCCGCCAAGCTCGCACTGGAGAAGAACGGCTTTGCTCTGCCTAGGTATTCAGATTCTGCCAAGGTCGCCTATGTCCTTCAAGGTAATCATAATCGTTTCTTATCTGTTTTCCGTTTTGCATGTGTTTGTGATTGGGTTGATGAGGTCCTCTGTTCGGCCGATTTAAATTAGGGATTTCAGGACGATTTACTCGATTCGATTTGGTTGATTTTACGTAGAGATCGCCTGTTCAGTCTCTGTTGTGTAGTTCTTTTCACTGGATCAAGTTGATTTTTGTCTCTTTCGGTGTTAATTACTTGTCTCTTCAATTTCTTCCTTCGTCCTTCGCTTCGATCAGGAAACTAGGATAGATTATCTAATGTTTTTTCGGCGCACATAATCTGCAGGCAACGGAGTAGCTGGGATTGTTCTCCCTGAGAAAGAAGAAAAAGTCCTTGCAATCAAGAAGGGGACGCAATCGCCCTACCCTTTGGCGTAGTCACGTGGTGGTACAACAAAGACGACGCCGAGCTCGTAATCCTCTTCCTCGGAGACACCTCAAAGGCACACAAGAGAGGCTCCTTCACCGACTTCTACCTCACCGGCCCAAACGCATCTTCACAGGATTCTCCACAGAGTTCGTCTCACGCGCGTGGGACCTCGACGAACCCACCGTCAAAACCCTGGTCGGAAAACAGACAAACAAGGGCATTGTCAAGCTCGACCCAAGCATCAAGATGCCGAGCCCAACAAGGAGCACTACAAGGGAATGGCACTCAACTGCGAGGAAGCTCCCCTCGACGTGGACATCAAGAACGGCGGCAAGGTGGTGGTTCTAAACACCAAGAACCTTCCCCTCGTCGGCGAGGTTGGGCTCGGCGCCGACCTTGTGAGGCTCGACGGTGGAGCCATGTGCTCGCCTGGGTTCTCCTGCGACTCGGCCTTGCAGGTGACTTACATAGTGAGGGGGAGCGGTAGGGTTCAGGTGGTGGGCGTCGACGGAAAGAGAGTGCTTGAGGTTACGGTGAAGGCTGGGAATCTCTTCATTGTTCCCAGGTTCTTTGTCGTGTCCAAGATCTGTGACGCCGGTGGAATGGATTGGTTCTCCATCATCACTACTCCCAAGTCAGTATACCACATAATTATTTTCTCAAAAAATTCTTTCTTGTGAATGTAATATAATTGATTTGGAATGTGTGTTTTGTTTTTGCAGTCCAATATTTACTCACATGGCTGGTAGAACGTCTGTGTGGAAGGCTTTGTCTCCTCAGGTGCTTCAGGCAGCTTTTAACGTCTCTGCTGAGGTTGAGCAAAAGTTCACCTCAAAGAGGATGAACGAAGAAATCTTCTTCCCACCACCCAAGTAATTTGGTTTACCTTCATATATGATATCAATTCTGTAATTAACTAAATAAGGAAATATTTTGTACTTGGGTTTTTCTACTAAAGAACTATATCCCATATGGATCTAATCTTGCAATAAAATTGTTGTCGATGAACATGAAATGAGCGTCTATTTTCGTCTGAATCGAAATGTACGCACTTCTATTACTGCTTCTGGCTGTATTGAAAGAGTGGTGAAACTACTCTCATAATTTTTTTT